>CANUEP010020271.1:0-34602 GCA_947857235.1 Jatropha podagrica
TATATATATATATATATATATATATATATATATAGATAGATAGATAGATAGATAGTGTTTAGAAAACTTAAAAAAATTAGAACTATATAGTTCTGTTTGGACACTTTTTGATATATATATATATATATATATATATATATATAGATAGATAGATAGATAGATAGTGTTTAGAAAACTTAAAAAAATTAGAACTATATAGTTCTGTTTGGACACTTTTTGATATTTTAAAAATTTGTGTGCATGTGCATATATTTCACTATATAAATGATACTATTTCCACAGCTAAAGTGTCAACTCACGTTAATATATATATTAGAAAACTTAAAAAAATTAGAATTATATAGTTCTGTTTGGACACTTTTTGATATTTTAAAAATTTGTGTGCATATACATATATTTCACTATATAAATGATACTAGTTCCATAGCTAAAGTGTCAACTCACATTCTTTTATCTCAAGATTATATATATATATATATATATATATATATATATTTATATAGATAGATAGATAGATAGTGTTTAGGAAACTTAAAAAAATTAGAACCATATAGTTCTGTTTGTGACACTTTTTGAGATTTTAAAACTTTGTGTGCATGTGCATATATTCCACTATGTAAATAATACTGTTTCCATAGCCAAAGTGACTTTTATTATTAATTTAAATTATCTAATTTCTTTTTTTTATCTAACAGTAAAAAATAATATATTATTATTTTTCATTATAGTTGTATATAGATATTAATTTGGTGTTAAAGTAGAAATTGAAGATTGAATGCTGACTTGATTTTTTTTTTTTCACCTATTAGGATTTTAAAAATCTGCATTTATAAATTAGAAACTGAAGGATTAGATTTATAGATTAGGTTGAACTTTATTTTAAAATCACTTGATTAAATAAAAACAGAATGAAGTACATAAGAGGTATAACAAGTAATTTATACGTCAAAATATAATACAAATTAACCGCTTATATTTATTTTAATCTAAACAAAATTTATATTTTAATATTATATAGATAAAAAATAAATACATAAAGCCATAATTAATGAGCAACGAATGTAATACAAGAAATTATCAATTTATACTAAATATAAAAGTAGAAATGAGGGAAGGGAATAATTATATTCCTGATAATACCCTTAATAAAATTTAAAATATTTTAAAATAATTTTATTAATAATCAATCAAATTTTATTTTAAATATTATGCGTAATAGATAATTAACTATATATTAATTAATATATTTTATTTTAATTATTTTAATGTTAAATAATAAAATTATACATGAAAATATAAATTCTTTTATTTATTATATATATTTTTAATTTTATTTAATTTAAAATTTAAATTGAATGTTAGATCTAAATACATATTACATGCTTTATATATTTATTATATATATTATTTTTCTCTATTAACTTAATAGATAATAAATTAAATTTATAATCTATAATCTACATACATGTAGAAATAAAGGAGAAAATTATGTGATTTCTTAAAGTAGCATTCCTTTAATTTGAAATTTCTAATATATCATTTTAATTTTTTTTTTACATTTTAATTGCAGAAAATAAGACTATTTATCATTTTGAATATTCTTTTTAGTTCTATTTTTAATGTTTTTTTTCTTCATAAAAAATAGATTTTATTTATACTTTTAAATATCTTTTTAGTTAAATTCTATATCTTTTAATTTGAGAAAATATGTACACGTATATATATATTCTCTATTGCATATTCTAATATTATTATTGAATGATTTTTATAATTTATAGTTTTCTATGTTTTTAACCATATTTTTTTATTTTATATTACTTTTTAAAAGATAAATCAAGAACTATAATTCAACTATTGAAAATGAAGTTTAAATTCTATTAATTTATTATATTTTAAAATTTTTAAAATATAATTAAACACTTTATTATTATATTATATTAATTAATTCAATGAAATTAAATAAAAAAATTTTAATATATTATTTCTCTTTGATTTTTTGGAGAGTGTAATTTACACTTATTTGAATCATTTATATATTATTGTATTTTCAATTTTTTTAAATTTAACACAAGCAATGCAAGTATGAAATTATAGTATTTGACTAATACAAAAAAAAAGAGTTTTTTTTTTATCTAATGAAATATTTTTGAAAAAATAAACTATAAATATTTGAATTTACTATCATTTTTATTTTCAACTTTTCTATATTAAAAATGAAATAAGGATAAAATTCAAGAGCTCTATTTTTATTTAATATTTTATACTTTTATTTTCAAAAATTATAGAATTTTATTTTAATTTTTCTATAATTAGATATATATTTTTAAATAGATATAAAGATAATTAGACATTTAAAATTTTAATATTTTTTAAATATTTTTTCTATATGGTTTCTTAATTTTTAAATTTAATCTCATTTATATCTCTTTTTTTTTAAATTTGATAGTGTACACTATATTACTAATATTGTTGTTTACAATATTACATATTGATTCTCGTGTAGAGTTGAAAACTTTAAACAATTTGTTTTTAGATTATATGTTGTTGATAAAATTTCAGTTTCATTTCATCTGACGAAAATAATTAATATGGAGATCAAAGTTATATCTTATATTATCTCTATGCAGAATAAATTTTGATTTATTAGATTAATGTTATAGCATCGCCGAGTATAAAATATTTGTAATATAGTAAATACAAATTTGTAGTAGTTTTATATAATTAATTAATAATAAAATTATATATTTTTTTTTCTAAAGAGAGAAACAAAAACATCATTTTCTTTTCATGTTACAAAGTTTCATTGTATATATTAATTAATCATTGTATTTATTTAACCTGAATAAGAATTTATATTTTAATATTATATAAATCACAAAATTGATCGAGTATATAATGAATAGATTCAATATGTAATACACGTCATAAAAGAACTAGCACATATAAAAGTACGAATTAAGGGAAACATGGGATCTCAAAACGTCCATATATACTCTAATTGATAAAATATATTATTAATGATAATTTAGTCTTATTATTTTGAGATAGCTTTTAATTTTATTAATATTTTATTTGCAATAAAGATAGTTTAATCCTATTTTAATGAGTAAACTTTTCATTCTATTAAGATTAGGAATATAATTTAATAAAAATATATAATTTAATAAATATTGGATTATGCATTTAAATTTATTAAACCCTAGCTAACATTGAGATTCTATATTGTGTTTATTTTTGTATTTTAATTATTAATATTCTAATTTTAATCTAATCCTATTATATTTTTATTATTATTATTATAAATTTAATCTCAGTCTAATTAGGAATTTATTCTATAATACCATTAACTATCAAGAATTTATTGCTTTTAACTATCAATAATTAATACTTCAAGCTTTTGCAAATTTAAAATTATTAAGTTTGCAATCGTGTTTTCTTCTTGTGGTAAGTATTAAATTTTTCTATTTATAAATTAATCGAATAGTTGTTATTTATATTTTTTATAATTTAGTATTTATTACATCATTCTTATTTGTGTTTAAAGTTATAAATTTATCAATTTATATATTGTTTGGAGGTAAAATGTATAGTTTTATTTGTAAGTGACAATTTATCACCAAATTTTGAAATTATTTTTTTAGGTATAAATACTATATGTTGATATTCCATTTCAAAAATGTGTATATTTGTTCCTTACATATATATTATTTCGTTGTAGGTATAAATATTATACGTTAATTTTTGTATTATAAATTATAACATTATCAACAGCTTATACTACTAAAAATTTAACAATATTCACAAAATTTAGAGAAAAAAAAAAACATCTTCTGAAATAATGAAAAAATAAAATAATAAATTTCTTAAACACTTAATGATAGTTGAAAAATGTGAAAATTATTGTTCCAATAATGATTCTCAATCACATATCAAGTGAATGTTTTGCATATAAATGCTAAAAATGCCAAAAAAGAAAAAGTTAGTATGGAGAAGCAAAGTTATTAAACGCGACTCGGATGTTGACCCGGCTAAAGGAATGAGTAGATGGTTTATTGGTTTAACTGGCGGGTCAATGGTTCAATCAGCGGGTCACAAAAATATTAATAAAATGTATTTAAATTAAATAGTTATAATTTAAAATAATTATAAATGACTTTCAAACCTAATTAGAGGTCATAAAAATTATTAAAGAATTAAAATAACAATAAAAATAAAATGAAACTATAATTTAAGTTCAAATATTAAACCTCAAGTTTAATTAAACATTAATATCTAAAATAGCATTAAAAATCAAACTGAACTAAAATATTAACATTTCATGCATAGCCTAGAATCAGTGTTTTTAAAATCGGACCGGACCGGCCGGTTCAACCGCGAACCGAAAGTCGGTCCATCTAGTTTGACATATAAACTGTTTGGGCTAAAAATCGAATAAAATCAAGTTCAACCGGAAAAACCAAAAAATTAGGTTGAACCAGTCAAACCCGGTTTTTGACTTTTTGCCTGTTAACTATTTTTTTTTTTTTTTTTTATCTTTATCCCAAATTGTTCCCACCTATACTAATTACAATCATATCAATATATATATATATATATATATATAAAGTTACCTAGGAACTTGTACAAATAATTTAAAATAATGGAGTGTTCTAAAAAAAATTTAAAATCAACAAAAAAATGCATATTAAATTTTTTTTTGAAAAAAACATAATAAATTCATTTATGGTTTTAATAAATATAATAGATTTTCACAATAGTTACCATTTTAGTTAATTAATAAATTTTTAATTTTTTAAATATTAATAATATAACTGATATTAATTATATTAATATTTATGAAAAGTAAACGATCTTAATTTTTAACTTTATTTATTTAATAAAAAATAGTAATTACTTTAAAAATGATAATAGAAATTTTAATATTAAATTAATATGTCATAACTAAGTACCTAGTTTCATGCATGTATTTTATTAAATATTAAAAAATCTTAATATTTTAATAATTTTCATTTCTCAATATTAAGATAAAATATATTAAAAGGAAGAAAATGTTAAAATTTAAATTAAAGATGATCATTTATTAAAAATTAAATTAAATTAAAATTAATATCTCTTTAATAAGATTACATCATATTACATGTTTTTGCTTTACAATTTTTAATTTAATTGATTTATTTTGATCGCATTCATCAGACCATTTGCTGTGGAGTATTTGACTTGCATTTATATATTAGTAAATGGGCCCGCAAATGGCAAGTACATGTGATCTAATCTACCTCATGTGGACCCACTAAATTACTTAAAAAAGAAAAATGATGCATTTCGCGAGTATTAATGGAAATTATTACCACGTCCTTAATGTTGGTCAAGTCATCTGATGGAAATTATTACCACGTTCTCAGTATTATGATCACGTCCTTAATGTTGGTGAAACTCATTAAGTCATCTTAAAGTAATCCTGCGGGCTATAAAAGAGGAATAGTCATCCACTAATTTAGTAATTTACTAAATTAATCAAAATATTTACCGTTAAAAGGATCTGAATTTGAAATTTTTTATTCTCATAACTCTTAATTGGCTAGTTATATTAAATTATTTAATCAATTTATTAAAAAAAAGTGTTATTTTACCATTATATGTGGGATTAATTAATACTTTAATAATATATGAAAGAGATTAAATAATATATATATATATATATATACAGAGAAAAAGAAAAATCTCTCAATCTCTAACATGCCCAGACCTACATAATAGCACGCCCATGCTAAAACAAAAAGGAAAAAAATGTCTTGGGAATTTAGTGCAGAACACACCCGTGCAATTGAAGACCATCGATCTCAGACTGTGCTCCCCTAAGCACGGCCCGTGCTCTTACTAGCATAAAATTTCAGACTCTAGCACGCCCTGATCGTGCTCATCAGCACGCCCGTGCAAGAATCAAGATTTCATAGTGGGCCAAAATAGCGTCTCTATCCCATATCGCGTGCATGAATTTATGATGTGCTACTCAAGTCTAAATCCCACTAGCCAATTGGAAGAGTCCAAAATTGGAAGAATATAAAGCCTCAACTATGTCCTACCTCAACATGAATTCTTCCTCTTTGGAGATTTTATTTCCCACTTGAACTCAAAGGTACTCTACGAAATCTATATAAAAAAAGATTACTAAAGCAATTTCGATCATCGTATCTTAGATATTAGATTTTTGTTCTCTTCTTTTCTTAATTTTTCTTTCTTTAAAAATTTCAAGCATTTTAGTTGTGTAAAGAATCAAGGAAGTTGTCTACACTATTTGTTGATTAGTTTTTATCTCTTAACTCTTAATTTTGTTCTTATTTTTTCATTGTTCATATTGATTATGGAATTATTTTTAAGTTTAATTGACTTTTATTTAATTATTATGTCAAACTAAACTCTCAGATTAGAAATTTGATATAGCTTAATTTCTATTTCAATTTATGATATTAGATATATTTTTTATTATTCAAAATATAATTTATTATTAAACTTAATGCTCCTAGACAGAGTTTCTTTCTTAAATTTGATTTATTTTATTAATCACTATCTGAAGAATGATTTTTGATAAGAAAAAGGTAATAAATTATATGAGAATAATAATTTGATGCGAAAATTATATGGTTTGACTCATGGGAGTTTTCATAAGTTAATGCCATTAAGTTATAAATTCTTAAACAAACTATAAATTTAATGATTTATTTCATGTTTGAGTGCACTATTAGGAAATATCTAATTAAACGGGATTCAAATAGCTAACAATACATCGAGAGAGCTTGTTAGTGATTTTAGGATTATTTTCTTTACTTGAATAATAAAAATTGATTAATAAATTAATAAAATAAATTAGATAGAATTAAGTGAAGTCAAATTCGCTAGTAGCTCTTAAACTTTAATTTTTTTTATCAACTATTCTTGCTTGAATTCTTTTCTATTATTTTATTTTTATTTTCTCTTTACAATTATTTTCTTTATTATCGTTTAAATAATAGTAGGTTAACATAATTTTACTATTTAATAAACAATTTTCGCGGAATGATACTTTACTCACTTTTTATTACTTGTTATGACTTCGTGCACTTGCGAAAAAATATTATCAACTTTCCAATTATATTCATTTTAAACAATACATGAGCAATTATTATATCAGAATAATAAGAAAGAATTAATAGGAATTATTGAAAATAAAATAAAATTTAATAAGAATTTAATAAACAATTTAAGGATTAGTTACAGAACAAAAAAGGGAAGTGAATTATATTTTAGGACAGAGGGAGAGGGAGTATTTTCTTTGTTCCATTAGAAAAACAAGTTATCTTCTTAAATTTTCTTTAACATTTTTGTAGTTGAATGTAAAGTTCAAAAAAACATTTACTCTGCAAGGCATATTGTATATTTCATTATACAATATTTAAATAAAACATCATGAGTTAATTAATATCTTCCTAATTCTAATAAGAATAAACTATGCAATTTTCTATCTAAATTAGAAATAAATTTTTTAATAAAATTTAAATTTAAATAGAAAATTAATATAGTCAATCAATAAAATTAAAGCCTCCTATAATATTTTTGACGATCCATAAATCTAGGAAGATTGTTTTCATAAAAATTATTATTAAACTGTATTTAATCATCTAATACATTTTTAAAAGGAAAAACTTTATTTGAAATAGTAAATATTCATTTTCATTATTATTAAACGGTTTTGAGGTTGATACATAACAGTACTGATAAATTGTTGGTAGGTTTGCAATATTATGAGGTTATTCCAATTTTATATTTCATTATAATCAATATTTAATATCAGGATGAAATTAAACTGAATAATTTTTTATTTTCAATTAATTTAATTTTTTAATAGAATTGACATTTAAAAAAGAAATTAATATAACCAAATAAAAATTAAACTATTTTTATTTTTTAGCCATAAAATTAAACTCCTTAGTGTCATTTTTATTGATTCATAAATTTAGAGAAGCGTTTTAAGAGCTCAATATTTTCTCATTCATATATATATATAAATTTTATGTATCATACATTGCATATTGACTGTATTTATTACTCGAACTCATTCAATTTTTCATGCTATTGTTCATCTTTACTTATTATTTATACTTCTTTTTATTTTTTTAATAGTAAATATTGATTATAATTTGTTTTATCTTTTTATAATGTTAAATGAGATTAATATGAATATAATAGTTAATTAAAAAACAGCAAGTGTGTATATATACACACTTTAATTTAATTTATATCATTATATATCAAATTCATTGTAATTGTACATTTACAATTTTACAGTATGAACTAATAAATACATTTGAATATATATATAAATATATAAATATATAGATATAACAATAAAACATTATATATAATTTTAAAAATTAAAATTTTTAATTTTTAGTCATCCCAAGTACATGTATGTTTATTTTATTTAAAATAAATTTAAAAAAAATTAAAATTTAAAAATTTTTAAAAGTATATATCCATCAAATCATATAAATATAAAAAAAATAATTTTAAAATATTTAAATTTTATTAAGGCACCATCAGAAATCTTGTTACTCTCTTGTCTTTTTATATATATATATATATAGATTTTAAAAAAATCTTTTACGTCAAACTTAAGCAAGCAAAAGAAACAGAACACTGTCTTAAAAATCAGTTGGTCGAAAAAAAGGAGCGTAGTCCACTGCATCGAACGTTGCCGACTTTTACAACTAGAAGTATACCTTGTTGACAAGCCAATTGAATTCCGAATTTCTCTTTTAATTATTCTACAGCAGACTGCTATTTTGACTGTTTTCCTCCATCAACCTCTTTAAATACCCCATATCTATCCTTCTGCAACTCATTTATCCCCATCTTCTTTCCTTTATCTTACTTACTCCATACAGGAAAAATGGAGCTTGAGCAACCAATCCATAGAAATACTCCCAACGTTCAAAAACTCAGCTCTTCCAGTTTGGAAAGTACTTATACATACACTTCGAGATCAACTACCTCGTCGAAAACTACAAGTCGTCCGACGTCGTACAATGATCTTTGCAATCGCTCTGAATCGTTTCGGACACTGGAGATGGGCATTCCGAAGGACGTTTCGCCGGAGAAACGACTTGCTTGGTTGCGATCTCAAATTGTGGGTAACGGTGTGGAATTTGATTCTCCGTTTGGAAAACGAACGCTTACTTATGCTGATCATACTGCCTCCGGCAAGTCTCTTCACTATATCGAGAATTTCATAATTGACAATGTTCTTCCTTTTTATGGTATGCAAATTTTCTTTTTCAATAGTTTTCATTTATTAATTGTTTTATTGAAGGCCAAATGCTTAATAGGGAACCTCTCTTAGATATCAATCATTAAATTTGAATCTGAAACCTCTTCACATTTATATATTTTCTATGTCTGTGTTTGGAGATTTAATGGTGCTTGACATTTGAATGATAATTTAGATATCTATAAAGGCAGCTGCGTGCCTTTTTCCATCACCCATTGCGTGGAATCCCTTCAATCAGTCGGCCACCCATAATTTTGTATTAAATAATTATATAATAAATAAATTTAGATAACTTAAATTACATCAAATGTTCAATTCCATGTACGCGTCGGACAGTTTAAAAATGTATCTTATTATTTATTTATTTTTATCAATTACTCATTTCAGATATTTTAAAGATATTTAAAAGTACTTTATATATACATTTGAAAATTTATTAGACTTTTAAATCAATTCATTAATAAAAATGTTAAAATTATTTTCTTAGATATATTTTTGTTAATTATGTATGCTTAAATGTAAAATTAAAATATATGCAAAAGAATGAACTTGATCTTATAATTTATAATTTGTAACTTAATATATATTTATTATTATTAAACATTACCCTTATTATATTATTTTTATAAATTATTTATAATTTTAAAATAATTAATAATTTAATTAGATTATTTTATATTTTGTTATAATTTATATGGATAAATTGGTTCGTTAACGAAAGATAAGCGGTAAATCACGTATATTATGGAAAGTATGGCTCTATATTAGCTATCAGTAAAGCTAATCATTTTCTAACCATAAACTTGCGTATTATTATTATTGTCGCATGTAGGAAACACTCACACGTGTGACAGTTACGTTGGGCAACGAACAACAAAAATGTTACACGAAGCCACCCAATACATAAAGAAATGCTTAGGCGGCGGATCAGACGACGCAATAATCTTCTGCGGCTCGGGCACCACTGCAGCTATTAAACGACTGCAAGAGACAATGTGCATTGCCGTTCCATCGACTATGAGAGAGAGGCTAATAAAATGCCTTAGCAATGAAGAGAGGTGGGTTGTCTTTGTTGGACCTTATGAGCACCACTCGAACCTTCTTTCATGGCGGCAGAGCTTAGCCGAAGTGATAGAGATTGGTACTGATGATGATGGGTTAATAGACATGGAAGCTTTGGAGGAACGACTTCGCGTTTATAGGAATGCGAATCGGCCGATTTTGGGGTCGTTTTCAGCTTGTAGTAATGTGACTGGGATTTGTTCTGATACTCGAGGAATCGCTCAGCTTATTCATAAATACGGAGGATTCGTGTGTTTTGATTTTGCAGCAAGGTAGTACATTCTTCTTCCTATAATAATAATTAATTAAATAAATAAAATAATCTTTTTAAAAAAAATTAAATTATAAATTTTTTGTTTGTAAATATATACAGTGGGCCATACACAGAGATTGACATGAGGTCCGGTGAGATGGACGGCTATGATGCTATTTTTCTGAGCCCACATAAGTTTCTTGGTGGGCCTGGGTCGCCTGGAATTCTTCTGATGAGTAAAGCCCTTTATCAGCTAATGTCTTCTCCCCCGTCAACTTGTGGAGGAGGAACAGTTTCTTACGTCAATGGCTTCAATGAAAAGGTCAGCCCCTCTATTTTGACTTGCGAGAAATTTATTGTCCCTCATTTGAATTTTTAAATATTTTTTTCTATTGAAAACTTCAAACTTGTGGAATTAAAAATAAAAAAATAAAAATAAGACATGAAATAAATAAATAAATATATATATATTTTTTGCAGGACACAGTATATTGGGAGGACATAGAAGAGAGAGAAAATGGAGGAACACCACAAATAATACAAACAATTAGGGCCGCATTAGCATTTTGGGTTAAAGAATACATAAGTTACAAAGTGATCGAAAAACAAGAAAAGAACTACATAGAAAAAGCATTAGAGAGGCTTAAATCCAACGAAAATATATGGGTTTTAGGAAAAAATAATAGCAAAAGAAAAAAGAGACAAGCTATAGTCTCCTTCCTCATATATTCTACAACTACTAGTAGTGAATTTTTAGAGGCAAAGGGAGAAGAAGATCTTTACATGTGGGCAGAAACAGGAAACAAGAGAGATAAGCCTTTACATGGAGCGTTTGTTGCTGCTTTGCTTAATGACTTGTTCGGAATTCAGTCTAGAGGTGGGTGTGCCTGTGCTGGTCCTTATGGTCATTTTTTGCTCAACATCAATCAGACTACCTCTCTCGCAATTAGATCAGCAATACAAAAGGTAATTTGGTATGTTACAATGTGATCATTTTACAATGTGAAAAATACTGCAACAGAAATAAATATAGCAAAATTTATGAATTTTTTACAGGGGTATGTTGGAGTAAAGCCAGGATGGACAAGGATTAGTTTCCCATATTACATGTCTGAAGAGGAATATGAGTTCATTCTTGCAGCAGTTGAATTTATAGCCATTTACGGCCAACGGTTTCTTCCATTATATCATTTCAATTGGAAAAACGGCAACTGGACTTTCAAGAAAAAGGCATTTAAGGACTTGCTTTTGGCTTGTGGTGGGAGAATTTTTAACAAACATGCCTCCTATTTAGAGATGGCAAACAATATTGCTAATTGGCTTCCAAAATTTCCTTCTCAGCGTAAGCTTCCATCAGATTTAGATCACAATCTCCTATATTTCAGAGTCTGATACTGTCTTTCCATTTTCTTGCATTTTTATTATTATAATCATCTCAGTTATAGAGATCTTTTTAGTAACTTATTTACAATATTTGTGTATAAAAAGAATGAGTAAGTACGATGCAAATTTCATTGTAAAAGCCCGCAACAAAAAATTTGCCAATCTATAGATAAACGCTTTTATTACAAGCTTTTGCAATGATATCCGTTGTCTTATTTACAGCTCTGCTAAGTAGAGTAAGGGAACAAGTATTAGAAATTCTCTTGGACAGCAGATTTTAACAAGTGAAAAGAAAAAACACTGCTACTTTCTTTCTCTTGATAGCAAACAAAAACAATTAGTATTACAACTTATTGCCAAGGCCAGCTGCATAGAAGTCTGATACAAATATAAATATTGAATTGCAGAAAATAGAGACAAATTTAAGTCACATAACTCAAAACAGAACAACACCTCCTGTGACTGTATAACAATTGTTCTTTCTTAAAATCTCACTTCAATTTTACACCTTGAGAACTTTTAGAGCAGCTTGGTAGCTTTTTCACAAGCAGATCATTTTTTACTACCAACTGCATAGTAATGGCATCTGCAGAAAACCCCTTGCCAACTATTTTGTCAATAAGTTGTTTTGCCATGGACACATCATTGTGTCGGAGATATCCTCAGATAATCGCATTATAAGAGCAGCTGTTAGGTAAGCAACCATTCCCTTCCATTTTACTGAACACCTTCAATGCTTCATCTAGTAAACCTTCTTTACTAAGTCCATTGACCATTATAGTATATGTCCAAACATTAGGTTGCAACCCTTCTATGGAAAGTTTAGAAAACAGTTCGTTTGCATTTTTAACCTTTCCAGCTTTGAACATACCATCAATTAGGGTACTATAGACAATGAGGTTAGGCTTCAAAAAGTTTTTTTGCATTTCATGAAATTGATCCAACGCCATATCAAGAAAACTATTCTTACAAAAGCCATCTATCAGAATTGAGTAGGTTACATTATTTGGAGAATGGCCATTAGCACACAAGTTCTTCGAAAAACTTATGCGTAGCCCAAGGGCTCTTTGCTTTACACAAGCCACGTATAAGAGAACTATAAGTGAAATGATCAGGCATCAAGCCTTTGCAAGGCATTTCATCAAAAAGCCACATTGCCTCATCTATCATTTTTCTTTTACAGTAACAATGAATCAAGATGCTGTAGGTAAAAACATCAGGTGTACAACCCTTACTTGCCATCAGGTCAAATATTTCTCTAACTTGATCCACTTGGTTGTGGTAGACAATATCCGTTCATCAATGAACTGTAGGTGATAACATTAGGCTCTATTCCTCCTTGCATCATCAATTTGACTGCATCATGAGCTTTTGAAACCTTTCCTTCCTTACAATGTCCATCAACCAAAGTATTGAAGGTAATTAAATTTGGTGTGATGTTTGCTCTCAACATTTGGTTAAGGAACATAAGAGCTTCCTTCCATCTGCTTGACATACATAGACCACGGATTAAAGAGCTGTAGGTCACAACATCAGGTAAGATACCTTCGCTCTTTATTTTGAAGAAGAGGTCTAATGCCTCAGTAACAAATCTATCCTTGCAGAGGCTGTCAATGATTGCATTATAAGACACCACGTCAGGCTCACAACCTTTCTCCACCACTCTTTCCAGAATACCAAAGGCCACAGTTGTTTTCCCAATTTTACACAGACCATTCACAGTCACAGTATAGGTATAAACATTGGGTCGATACCCTTTTTCAACAATATCATCAAACAAATCCACAGCTTCACCAAATTTATCCTCTCTACAAAGCCCATGGATTAAGGTAGTAAGAGTTATAATGTCAGGCTTAAAGCCAAGTTTGAAGATTTTACCCATAAGAGAGTACCCAAAATCCACATGGTCTAGATGGCAGAAGCAATTAATCAAAATACTTAAAATAATAAATATTATGTGAAATTCCAAACATTTCCATCTGTTTAGAGAGAGAAATGACAGTAGCATAATGTTTCATTCGAACAAGTGCAGATAACAATTTACAAAATTCCTCAATAGGGGAAGGAGGATTACTATGAAGCATCAAATCAAAGGAAGCCAAACAATCATCGACATTCTTGAAAGAAACAAATTTGCTTTTACCTCGACTGCTGGTAGAACTGCAGATTTCCGTTCCTCGATTATGAATGAATCGGGTCCGTGGATTACAAAATTGATAGGAAAATGGATTTAGTTTTGCATAATTAAGTACATATTTATTTGATTGATTAAATTGGATATTTGTGAAGCAAATTAAGTACTAATTAATTTATAATTTTATGTTTTATGACAGACTTTTAATTAAAAATTAAAATATTGGCTAAAAATATTAAATCTGACTTTTTAAATATGTTTACGTATTAAAATAGTTAAAAAATGTCAAATTTGACATTTTATTATCCTTCTAATTAAATTTAGAGACAAATTTGGCTTTTATTCTTGTGTTTATTATCTGAATAAAATATATTTCTAATACAAAGGGTAAAAATATGGTAGAAAACAAAAAATTTCTCTATCAAATAAAGGATTTTTTGTTTTTGCCTTAATATCTTACTCTCAATTAGAATGAGCAAATGGTTAAGACTTTGGCATCTCTATCATTGAGTTGGAGCAGCAATACTGATTAGTTGATTAAATTACATGCATGGGATGTTATTATGAATCCTTTCATTAATGAAAGAAGTCAAGGGGATGTCTTTTAAGGAGCCTTCAACTTTATAAGTCTATTCTTATGCAATTTTGTCCTTATGCTTTTATGGTATTTGAAAATCAAGTTTAACTTCTTCTAATGATTTCTATTGGTCTTTTACAATGATTTTTGGACTTGGATTCTTATTAATGCAAGCACCAAGCGAGCTACATGATTTCTCTTGTCTTTTAACACTGATTGCCAATGAAAATTTAAATTGAATTTATAAGACATCAATATTTATTTATTTTTTCCATATTTGATAAAATAAAATAATTTTATTAATTAGTTTATTGCTTGAACTTTTATTCTCTATATCATAATGAAATAGCAGGTAGTATAGCCAAATGGAGGTCAATAAATTCATATTTAAGCAGTCCTCTAGTTCAAACATGAATCATCCATCAATTAGAATTTAAGCAGTCCTTCAATTGGGACATAAATCATCTATCATTTCGAGCTTAAGTAGTCCTTAACAAATCGGACTTAAGCATTCCTCTAATTCGGACATAAAACGTTAATCAGTTCGTACATAAATCAACCATCATTTTGGAATCAAGCAGTCCACCAATTCAAAGATAAATCATTCGTCATTTTGGCCTTAAACAGTTCTCCAATCCGTACACAAATCGTCCATTTTCAGATATAAATCGTCTATCATTTTGGACTTAAGCAGTCCTCTAATTCGGATATAATCGTCCATCATTTTGGACTTAAACAGTAATCGTCCATCAGTTTGGACATAAATTGTTCATCAGTTCGCACGTAAGCAGTCCACCCATTCAAGTTTAAACAGTCCATCAATTCAAATTTAAACATTTGTTGGACATAAATGACCAATATTTTTTTGGGGGATACTGATAGTATAAAATAATATATAAATATATTAAACGATATTACATTTCTAAGTAAACTATAACTAACAGATGATATAAGACTCTCGCAATCCTTATCGTAATAGAATTTATCTTGACTCCAGTATATATCCCTCCTCCTCCCCTCCCCACCAAAATTACTCCTAACGAGGACGAATTCTCAAATACTCTCAGCATTTAATTTTGATAGTTAACACAATTTAACTTTATATGTATTTTATAACTCATTATTGTTTTTGTCACTGTTGTCTTTAACTTGATTTATATTTGATACTTAATTTAATCTTTAACATCATATGAAAAATAAATAATGATAGTATTGAACATAACCAATAATCTAGTTATCAAATTAATTAAAGTTAATATTTTCTCTTATATTAATTAATCTTTCTATTTTTTTTCAATATAAATAACTTATTCAATACTATGGAATAACAGAGGAAAAACTTATGTTGAAAAATATGTTTAATTACTTTTTTTTTTTAAACTTCAAAATGCCTTAATTATTATTAATGCTACCAAAAGCCATTATATCATAAATAAAATATGGGTAATCTACATCCCATTCTAAACAACCGGTATGAGAAATAGAAGCCTGAGCTAAGGAATGAACTATTTGATTCGCCGATTTTTTTTACAAAACAAACAAAAGAAGAAGTAAACTCATTAAAAAGAGCTTTGCATTCTGAAATAATAGCAGCAAGATATAAAGAAACAACCTCCTGCCGATTTAAAGCTTGAACCAGCAACATGGAGTCACTATCCAAATCTATGCGTGTCACATAGCCTTTGCTTTTCAACCAACTGAGAGCTTCTCTTATGCCCAAAGCCTTTGCCATAAGCACACCATACCTCCTCCAGTGCATATCCTTGAGCTATCGCGCAGGATCCATCCACACCCAGCATTCCCAGTTTGGTGTGTAAATGAATCGTGGACATTTAACTTTAATCTGCCAGTAGCTAGGGTAGTCCATTAGAGAACAACTTGCTGACCATGACTCAGCCCTATGCTTACAAGCTTCCTGTGCTACACTCCAATCTTGCATAAGAGTGGACGCTTGAAAAAGAACCAAGTTTGTAAAAATCACCTTATTACAGAAAACATGCTGATTTCATTGCCACCATATTTCCCATGCAATATGAAATACTTCTCATATATCAGACAGTGAGTGATGGTGAAACAGCTTCTGAATCCATACAAGAGGCGAAACCAGACCTGCCCTCCAACTAAATCTACTGCATTGCCATACTAATACAGCAAACGGACAATTATATAACACATGAATGATAGTCTCATCATCATTCCCATAAATCGGGCATCCACAATCCTCAACAACTTTTCTTTTATAAAGATTAACACGAATAGGAAGAACATTTGACAAAACCCGCCACCAGAAATTCTTCACCTTGTTTGGAAGAGATAGCTGCCACGCCACTTTCCAAACATCAGTTGGAATACTCAACGACACTGTATGAGTTGATGCTAATGCCTGATAACCACTTTGAACAGTATAACGACCACTTTTATCATGTAACCAATACCAGAAATTCTCCTGCCTCCTATTAAAAGAGTATAGCGATAACCGTAAAATTGCTTGGATTTCATCCTACGAAAAAAGAGAATTCAAAAGCTCCATATCCCAACTCCTACCCTCATCTACTCTCAAATCAACAACCACCAAATCATCTATTTCAGAGTGATTAACAGAGACGATCTTAAACAAGAGAAAAGATGGAAGCCATGGGTCCATGAATACCGATATCATCTCTCCATTACCTATACACCGAACCATACCTGTTCTCAGCAAGTCTTGACCCGCAGTAATACTTTTCTAGATATAACTAGGATTTTTACCCGTTGTTGCATCCAGGAAAGAACATTCAGTAAAGTAACGAGCCTTGTATATTTTGGCAACCAAGGAATTTGGGTTTGTCATTAGCCTCCATCCCTATTTAGCCACTAACGCCACATTAAACTCCCTTACTTTTCTGAAACTAAGTCCACCCACCTCTTTTGCAACACTCAATGCTTTCCATGAATGCCAATGGACTCTGGAATTATGAATTGTACCGCCTTTCACCAAAACTTATTCATAGCTTTCTCTATAGTATCACAGATATACTTAGGTAGAATAAAAACTGACATAAGATAATTGGGAATCCATTGAATGATAGTTTTTAAGAGAATTTCTTTTCCTGCTCTACTTGATTTATTTGAAAATGCATGTTATTTTTTACCTGTTATTATTACTTTAGCAGTAATTAGTATTATGTAAAAACAAAAAATAGAAAGTTATGGACATAATATGAAATTCATAAAAAAAGGCAAATAGAATTTTTTTTAAAAAAGACTAGAATTCTCGATTTTGGAAACAAGACAAGATGGGACAGAACTTAATTGGTACGAATTAGTTTTAATCAAAGAACTAATCTCATCCCATAATTACTTTCTGGACGAGATTTGTGACTAGACTATAAAATTAATATCGGACTTTTGTTAGGATGAAAAATTTGGATGATTTTCGAGAACAAGTAGGAATTCTCATAGTCTCATGCTCACCTCTGGTGAAAATAATTGAGCCTAACTAGTATCGTTCTTTGATTATGTAAAGTAATTTGAGCAAGAAAATCACCAAATGGTGGATAATCTTGCTTATTCTTTTTTTTAATGAACATAACTCTTTAATTTTGTAAGAAATGCGGTGTATTTATTTATTTATTATGATCGATATTAAAGTGATTCTAATTTGAACTAAGCGAGGCTTAATTGGTCCTCTAATCTATAACATACATAAATGCGTGAATAATAGGAAACTGATGTGATTTTCTAAAATGTGTTTAGCCAAATTTTATATACCCAATAATATTTTTAGGCATGTCAATTAAAATAATATATCAATGTTAAAATATTAAATAATATTTAATTAATTGTAATATCAATATACGATTTAGATTAAACAATCAAAATTAATATGTTAAGCTTTTTAATTAATATGAAAATCTAAAAATTTCAAATTGATAAGATTATCTATTTTAATTAATTCAATTAATTAATGCTGTGCATTTAAAAATTAAAAATTATCTATAATTAATTTATCTATCTATATTATATATAAAAGTGGAAATAGAGGGAAAATAATGAGATTTTCGATAGTGCCCTTAATGAAATTTTGAATATCTTAAAATGACCTTAGTCATGGTCAATTAAAAAATTACATTTTATTAGAATATATTTATAAACATTATTTTTTAAGCCAATCATGTGTAGTCTGATAGTTTTCTCACTTGTGTGAGTAATGAGAGGTCTCAAATACGAATCCTCTCCGGCATAAATGTTTTCACTAATTTGGTGATTAGAGGGTTATTTCTAGTAATGTAGCCCGAAGTGTTATTTCGGGTCATCAGACTTCTTAGCAGTAAAAATAAGTTATTATTATTTTAGATATCCTATATGGGTAAAAAATCTATAGTCTTAATTATTGCAAACTATATCTTCCTGATTCGTTGTGTTCCACTTGTATAACTATATATATATGACTTCTCATTAATAATAATACAAACTCTCGTATTTTCTCTCATATTTTGCTCTCTATTCCTTCTCTTTCTTCTCTCTAATTTTATAACACATTATCAGTATGATTGTTCTACCATGATTATTTAAAGGAAGAGTTTACGGTTTACGACAATAAAAGTTAAGTTGCTCAAAGAGAGAATTATTTTCATTTGATTAAAATTATAAAAAAAAGGTGTAATATTAAAGGTATCACAAATAAATGCATTCATTATTGCAAAGCTTGCAAAACTATAAGTGGCTTTAATTTTGCAATATTAAAGTTGTTATTATTATTATAGTTATTACTATATATGGAGTATATTATCCATATACTATAAATTTTGAGAATTGATTTATTAAGATATTGTTATTATTATATTTGGGGTATTCGCCCGTGATCTAGATTGTCAATGATATTTATACCTCGAATATGCCTATGAAGTAGCAATATCGAGAGAAAAGTTTTAAGATATGTTTTGAATTTATTTCATATCTTTTTTTTCATTGAGCAAAATAAAAGAAATCTTAATAAAAAATAATGAAGTCCGTCCACCTGGATCTGCTCCGTTCCCTGAAGTGAATGGAACCATATATAATAATGGGCGCGAGGAAGGTGAAATCCACCTAACTAGACATGAAACATTCCCTGAAGTGAATGCAATAAATGGACATAAACATAAATAATGACAAAGATATATTGGTCTTAAAAATGTTAAGTAGACTAAAGTTGAAATTATGATCTTAGCAATTATGGTCTCCACATGAGTTATTAAGAATAAATTTTACCACTATAAGTGGTACAAAAAAATGTGGTATGTATGGATATTGGTTATTGTGGACCAAAATATGAAAAGACAAATTTGGCTCTCATAGTAAAAGAATGTTTAAAAGATCCCGAAGAGCAAGTATTACTACTTAGAGGCTTGAATTTTATGCATAATGCATTATTCCAAAGATATTCATCAAAATGGATATCATATAGAGATAATTATTGAAATAAATATGATTGTAAATTGAAAGTTTACAAATATAAATATTTTATTATTTGACATGATCGGTTGGATCATACCGATGAATAATGATGCGAAAAGGAAAATGTAATCCTTATATGAATATTTATTGAATAATCAGAATTTTCTTCAACTGTAATGAATTTTTTATGTTTAGCTTGTTCTCAAAGTAAATTAATTATTAAGCAATCACCAAGAGTTCAAATTGAAATATTTGTATTTTCTGGAATGTATAAAGGAAAATTATAAATGAATTTCTTTGAATTTATTATGGATACATCCAAAAGATAGTTACATAATTATTATTAACTTGCAACTTCAAGTTTGCAAAGATTATTATTGATATGAAACCAAACATGATTATTTATGCTAATAGTTTGATTAAGAATACAATTTCCAAATTATGCTATTAAGACAATTTAAGCTTGAGAATGATGATGAATTTATACATTGGTCTTTAATGATTATGACATATGTTAATTGAAATAATTTAGGGTAACCTATTGTTGTTTTTATTTATTGCTCAAAAATGATTTAGTAGATTGCAATTAATTGCAAGAGAATTATTATAACAATGAATCTCCGTATTTTTAGAGGGACAAGCTATTAAATTTAATAGTACTTACTCGCATTAAGTCTATAAGTTATTATAAGTTCTTCCTTTTGTAATTAGTTTTTGGATCAAGAACTAAACATTACCTATTGAGGAATTTTTAAATGTGTAGTATATATTCTAATTGCTCCCCCACAACGCACTAAGATGGGTTCTCAAAAGAGATTGAAAAATATGTCAGGTATGAATTTACATCTATTTTTTTAGAACTTTCACAAAACTAAGAAAGTTATTTATAGCCAAATTTGCTAATTGTTATGGATCTCGACATTAGAGAGGAGAAAAATAAGCAGCTAGAAGAATAAATTAATTGGAAAAGAACTATCATTGTTATATCTTGATCCTCATACAAGGCAGTGTAAATTTAAAAGTTTAAAATATAATTCATTTGTAAGATATTGCAAATTAGTTGCAAAATATATTTACTGACCCGAAAGGAGATAATTAAATCCTATATACCAGCTGCAAATTGCTCTTATTATAATTAAAGTTCTTAAAGGAAAAACTGTCTACATTAATAAATCTACAACATGCCTGAAGCATGGTAAGTTGGTTTCAAAGATGAAAGAAAGGAGCAAATATTTAAGATAGTCAAGTTCTAGAAAAATCAAATCTAAAAGAGATCTTAAACATGATTAATAAGTTTTTTGAAGAAATTTAGATTACTATAATGAATGAAAATTACGAGACCTCTATAAATTATGTCATGTTAGGACAAGAAGGAACCAATACAAAGGAGACGTTGACAATATTTTTATGATATAGCGCTAAATTTTTATTTTTTGAAAGATTATGAAGATCTTGGTAACTATCTATTGAGAATGTAGATATAGAATTGATTGGCCATATAAAACAATGCATGCGATATTTAAATTTACTTGAAAGTAAATTTTGAAATTTTATGGAAATCAAAAGATGTCAAGCCAATAGAATACAATTATATATTTTTGCGAAATTGAAATGGAATTATGAGATATAAAGCAAACTTATTACACATATTTTTTCGCAAAAAAACTAGTATTGATTATGAGGATAAATACCTTCATATGGTGGATGTAATTATAAGTTAATATTTGATTAAATTTGGCAATTTATGAAAATTACAAATGCATCTAATAAATTAATGACAGCTTATTTATATGGCTAATTTGATGTAAATATCTATATGAAAATCTCTAAAGGATTTTAGTTGCTAGAATAATAAAGTTAAATTCTCGAGAAATTTATTCAACTAATATTATAAAGCTCTATATAGATTATTGGATAATGCTATTCATAGAATACTGAAAAAATTACTTGAAGCAAGCAAAACCGAGACCCTAAGAAATATATTCAAGATTTTTATATGGATTAAAGAAATCCAAGTACATATGGGTATAATTGCCCTAATGATGTTTATGACTAAGAAAATATTATATATTTTATGCTTATATTATTTTATAATATCTTAAGAAAGTATACTTTTGATGTTTACTTTATATACTATAATGAGTAACGTGATATCTTAATTAGTGAATACCTATTAAAAAGATATTTTAATAATATTGATATATGTTTATGAATTTTTATAGAGATATTTGAATATGAATTTGTCATTTTTCGGTTTATGAACATTATTAAAACTCTTGAAAAGCTTCCAAAGATTATAAATTTCTTAAGATAAGAGATTGAGATGAAAGACATTGAAAATATAAAGTTTTGTCTCAGCCTGAAGATCGAACATTTCATAAATGAGATTTTTTCTATGAATCTACATATATGACTAAGTTATTCAAATGATTTTATGTGGATAATAGTAAGGTCACTCAATGAAAAGATGACTATTTTTTCACTTTGAGAAAATTATGAAGAACTCTTGGTCCTGAACTACCATATTTTAGTGCAATAAGAGCACTAATGTATCTTACTACTCATACTTGGCTTGGTTTTTATAAATTTTATTAGAAAAATATAATTCTTCCTAAATATGAATAAATTAAATGGAATTAAACATATATTTTGACAGCTCCATAGAATGATATATATGAGTTATGTTATAACTAACATATCAAAATCAGTTTTGATCGGCTATAAAAATATAGGTTACTTGTGTCATCCTCATTATGTTCGATTGTAATCAAGCCATTCATTTACATGTGAATGTACAATTATTTCATGGCATTCAAGGAATGAAATAATGCTACTATTTCATTTAGCCATGTAGATACTTTATTTAACCATGTAGATATTTTAATAACTCATGAAGAAAGATAAAAAAGTATGTGCAGCCTATTTGTCCAAAAAGAAATTTCTATTATATTATAAGGACATGTTGGAGGAGATAAGAAAAATATATTTCACTAAAATTTTTTGTTCATTCATGATCTCTCGAAAAAATGGTGATATTAAAGTTTAATCAATCAAGGAATGATATTGTTTATTTGCTCATCAACATACTTTCCACTCTTACTGTAAGTTTTAAAGAATTGATGCACAAAATTGAATTGCACAAAAATCTTAAGATTTATCTTCATGAGGAGAGTAAATACACACTGTACTCTTTTTACTTTTAACCAAGATTTTGTCCTAATGGGTTTTTCTAGTAAAGATTTTTAATGAGGCAGTATTTCAACGCGTATTTAAGAAAAGGATAATTGTATTCTTTTTCTTTTACTAAGATTTTTTTCCTAGAGGATTTTTTCTTAGTAAGGTTTTAATGAGGCATATTTTTTTAAGAACGGATATCCAAAGGGGAGTGTTATAAAATAAATGGATGTCCTATATGGGCTAGAAGTTTGTAGTCTTAATTATTGCAAACTTTATTTTCCTTATTCGTGGAGGGCTGTATTAAGATTTCACTTGTGTAACTATGTATATATATATATATATATATATATATATATATATGACTCCTCATCAATAACAATATGCACTCTCGTATTCTCTTCCATATTTTGCTTTATATTTCTTCTCTTTCTTCTCTCTAATTTTATATTATTTTATAACATTTTCATTATAGTTGTATATAGATATTAATTTCAGGAGTTGAAGCTTGAGTGGTGGTTCGATTTTATTTTTGGCAACCTATTAGGATTTTAAAATTTTGCATTTATGAATTAGGGACTAAAAGATTAGATTTAGGGATTGAATTAAATTTTATTTTGAGACAACTTTATTATATAAAAATAGAATTAAGTACATAAAACTTAACATTACAGGTAGTTTGTATGACAAAGTATAGACAAATTAATCACTTGTATTTATTTTAATCTAAACAAATCTTATACTTTAATATTATATAGATAAAAAAATGAGTATATAACGAGCATAGTCAACGTGAAATGCACATCACACAGAAAACTAGCATATATAAAAGTAAAAAAGAGGGGGGGAACATTGGAACCTTAAATTGTCTCATACGAACTATTAATTTAATTGCTAACAATAAAGATAATTCAATCATTTGTTAATTAGAAAATTTTAATTTTATTGGTATTTTATTCTTATTTGAATCTAAATTCTATTGAAAAGTTTAATCTAATTCTATTCTAATTATGATATCAATTTATTATTTTTATTATATTAATATTAATTAAGAATTTGTTTCTACCATACAACTATATATATGTTTCGTTTTAATTACTTTGGACTATCAAGTTTTAATTATTTTTTGCTATCAGTAATTTCTTTCTTTTAACAATTAAGAATTATTGCGTCAAGCTTTTGCTAATTTGGAATTATTACGTTTGTGATTATGTTTTCTTCTTGAGTACCTATCAATGTTTTAAGAATCTGTATTTATAAATTAAGAACTTAAAAATTAGATTTAGAGATTGAATTAAACTTTATTTTGAAACTGCTTCATTATGTACAAATATATTGAAGTAAACAAAAATAGCATTGCAAGTATCTTTCATGGCAAAGTTTAAGACAAATTAACCAATTTTATTTATTTTAATCTAAATAAAAATTTATATTTTAATATTATATAGATAAAAAAATTAAAAAGTATAAAAAAATGAAAATATAATGAGCATTATCAAGGTGCAATGCATGACATAAAAAAGACTAATGACTAATAAAATAATAAATATCCTAGAGAGCTTAGAAATCAGTATCAATATTAATATCAGGATTAATATTATTAATCATATACTCGGTGTATACTCATTATATATGTATACATCTAATCATATAATTAGTGTATATATATATATATATATATATATATATATATATAAATGTGCAAGTGAGAGAAAATATCCTAAAATATCCTGAGTGAAATTTGAAAGTATCCTAAACTATCCTTATGCATGACTATAGATGGAAGTGGGCGAGTATTTTAAGGTACTTGTTCTGATCTAAGGGTATGAATATCTATAAATGAATTTGAGACCGGTACTATCGCAAGCAAACGTAATGGTACAGGTCTCGTTGCCCACCACATTGCAAACGGTGCCATACCCATTACGAGTAAAAATAAATTGTAAATAGTTTGAATTTATGTGGTTTAAATTTTTTATATATTTTACTTATTTAAGAAATACTTTAAATGAATCTAAGAAGAGAATATATGCAAGTTGTAAAATTTAAAATGAATTTAAATATGTGTATTTAATTGTCATTTAAACGATTTAGGATAGGTATGAATTATGAAATTTTAAATGATATGGGAATGAGTAGTTCTAAATTGGTGGATGTTTGCCTGCTTTTATCCACCAATTTAAATGGAAAAAGAATTAACAATTTAAATTTAAATATATATATAATATTTAATTATATTTTAAAAGTTTTTGAATAGCAAATTAAAAAGTTTCAAATTTGAAAATATATATTTTAGTTTGCGAAAATATATATATAATATTTATACCATATGAGATTATATAATTTCTTCTTTCTACTAAAAACTAACTTTGCAAAAAATAGGAGAAGTACTACTTTATTAATTTCCATAACAATTTTATTTGCAATATCATGATTGAAAATCTGAAATGATCCCAGGATTTTATCTTGACATCCCCCCGGTTGAAGTACAGTGTTTAAGATTAATAAATTATCGTTTGAAGTAAGCAATTTTTTAATTCCAAATCATCCCAGGATCTCAATTTCTATCTTCTTCTTTTTTTTTTTTTTTCTTTTTGCAGTTTAATATATATTTTTTAATGCATTTCAATATGTATTTTTAAATATGCAATATTATTTTTAAGAGACATCAAAATTTATTTATAGATTAACATATATCATTTTTTTTGATAAATAATAATATTTTTTATGAATTTATATACTAATAAAATGGCCTGCTCATTCATCTAGAAATTTAATCATTTTTCTTTTAGAAATTGCCAAGCGGAATTGTTAAAATTTGACAGTGGTACGTAGAATTAGAAAAGTTTAATATTAAAAGGCAATCAGATTTTACCGTTCATGGGAACAGTGTAATGCCATTTTATGTTATCTTCATTTAACCTTTGGGCTATTATACATACTAAATCGAACGACACATGTTTATCTTTTATTTTTTATTCAAAATTTTTCTTTTTTTTTTTTCAGTTAATTAATAAAAATATAATATAAATTTAAATTACATTATTATTAAATTATATCCTAATAAATTGACAGTAATACTCGAGCATTAAATCTTTTTTTTATAGTATAAAAAACATATATGTGAAAAGAAACAACACTGCTCCCTTTTTTGTCTTGATAGCAAATTCAAGAGAAACAAAGCAAGCAAACAAATAATAGGTCTCTTTTCGTAACAAAACTAGTTTGAAATATAAACAACCAGTTCCCTTTTTTAATCGAGCAAATTCAAGAGAAAGAAAGCAAATAATAATTAATATTCCAAATTATTGCCAAGGCCAGCTGCCGCAAATATATAGAACGAGCTACTGAATTAAACTCAGCACAGAACAATACCTTCTGCGACTGCATAAGAATTAAACTCAACTTCCAACATGAGAACTTTTAGAGCAGCTCAATAACTTTTTCACAAGCACATCATTGTTTACTACCAACTCCATAGTAGTGGCATCCGCAGAAAATCCCTTGCCAACCATTTCATCAATAAGTTGTTTTGCCATGCACAAATTGTGGTGTCGAAGATATCCTTGGATAATCACGTTATAAGAGCAATCATCTGGTGAGCATCCATTCCCTTCCATTTTCCTGAAAACCTTTAATGCTTCATCTAGTAACCCTTCTTTACAAAGTCCTTTGACCATTATATTGTATGTGAAAACATCAGGATGCAACCATTCGATGGAAAGTCTAGAAAACAGTTCCTTTGCATCTCTGATGATGTCTACCACCAGCCGGAGACGCCTTACTGTTTTTCGGCTTCATCGGCCAATGGGTATTTTTGGTTCCGTTTCTTTTAGTGGTTCTAAAAGCAGTACTCATTCGAGAGGTAAAAGCAAATCTGATCCATTCCACGACATTGAAGATTGTTTGGCTTCCTTTAATTTGATGCTTCATAGTAATCCTCCTTCCCCTATTAAGGAATTTAGTAAA
Source organism: Jatropha podagrica (assembly GCA_947857235.1). NCBI lineage: Eukaryota > Viridiplantae > Streptophyta > Magnoliopsida > Malpighiales > Euphorbiaceae > Jatropha > Jatropha podagrica. The sequence continues at coordinate 27,275 of CANUEP010020271.1, forward strand.
TTGTTATCTGCACTTGTTCGAATGAAACATTATGCTACTGTCATTTCTCTCTCTAAACAGATGGAAATGTTTGGAATTTCACATGACGTTTATTCTTTTAGTATTTTGATTAATTGCTTCTGCCATCTAGACCGTGTGGATTATGGGTACTCTCTTATCGGTAAAATCTTCAAACTTGGTTTTGAGCCTGACATTATAACTCTTACTACCTTAATCCATGGGCTTTGTAGAGAGGATAAATTTGGTGAAGCTGTGGATTTGTTTGATGATATTGTTGAAAAAGGGTATCAACCCAATGTTTATACCTATACTGTGATTGTGAACGGTCTGTGTAAAATTGGGAAGACCAACATTGCCTTCGGTATTCTGAAAAGAATGGTATTTTGCAGAAGGTATTTTGCAGAAGGTATTTTGCAGAAGGTATTTTGCAGAACCAAGATCCTCCATAGAGAATTTACCATCGAGAGATTGTTTAACAGAAGTAATAGCACCCAGATCAGTTCTAGTAATTATAACATCATCAACATATACCAGAATAACAAGAAAATGATTATCAATAGATCTTACAAGTGAACAATGATCATGAGTAGATTGACAAAATCCCAATTTCAGAATAAAGGTAGTAAAGGTAGATTGACAAAACTCCATTAGGCTTATATTTGATCTTAAAAATCCATTTATTACCCATAGCAGATAAAGCCTTAGGCAATTAGGATCTAAACCAATTAGGATCTTTCGAGGATTTAAGTTGTTGGTTCAGGAATTTTAGCTATTTGAATTAAAGCTAAATGAACTTGAATCAGTACTGGAGAGAAAGAACTCGATGGAGAAATGAGAATATTGACAAAATCATTTTAACATGCTGGTTTGGAAAGACTTCTGGTATTTCTTCTTAAAGGAACAGGGTTTTGAGAAACACGAGAAAATGCAGGATGTGAAAAAGAAAGAATAGGAGGGAGACAGGCAATTGAGAAGGTAATTGAGAAAGTTCAGTAGAACTGGAAAGAGGGAAATGTGCCGGATCAGGCAAAGAAACATCAAAAGCAGTAGAGTTAGAAGGACCAGGAATAGGAAAAGAAGATGAAATGGATTTTGAATTAAAAGAAAAATGAAGAACAAGTAATGGAGAAAGAGAAGATCGATTATGAAAAGGAAAGGAATGTTCAAAGAAGTGAACATCTCTACTAACAAAAACTTGTTTAGTTTACAAATTATACAATGTATAACCCTTTTGACCAGCAGAATAACTAATGAAAACAAAAGGAATAGATCTAGGATCAAATTTATCTTTATGATGGTAAACATTTGTTGCAAAGCAAAGACAACCAAAAATTCTAGGATCAGTATAAGTCAGCAGTTTAACAATCAACTTTTGGCAGGGACTAACATCCTAAAACAGATATAGAAAGTCTATTAATGAGATAAGTTGCTATGAGAATACATTCAGACCAAAACTGTTTTGGCAAATGAGAGAGTGGAATTAAACATCTAAAAGATGTCTATCATTACCCTTTCTTTCTACTACAGCATTCTGTTTTGGTGTGTAAACACAAGTTCTTTGATGAACGATACCCTTAGAATGAAAATGATTTGACCAAGAAATTCAGAACCATTATCTGTTCTAAGTGTTCGGATATGAGTATGAAATTGAGTTTCAACCTGAGCAAAGTATCAATATGCTGCAACTTTTCATTAGAGGAATAACCTAACCTAGCATGCCACAATGCATTATCTTATTTAGAACAAGCATGCAAAGGAGAAAATTTCTCTTTATCAAGTTTGTAACTAGAGAACATTGTATTTACTATTTATAAAGAAATATGAAGTGAGTTTACGGAGAAAAGAAGAAATACACTCGAAGAAAAACTAGATTTGTCAAGATTGTACAGTTTGTCATCAAGTTTTCCAATTGTCATTACTGAATCAGTCAAGAGGTCCTGAAAAACAAAACAAATGGATAAAAGGCACAAGCGATGGAAATACGAAAGTTTGCTAGCAGATATTGAATTGAATTTGAAGACTGTAATTTACGAAACATTAAGGACTGTAAAGGAAGAAGCAAGGGAAACTGAACCTATTTAAGTGACAGTGCTAATAGATTCATTAGGTAAACAAATAGGTATTGGAGAATGAAGGTTAGTTAAGGAATTGAAAAAAGATGAATTGGGTGTCATATGATTAGTTGCTTCTGAGTCAATGGTCTAATGATTTTTAGGAATGACAGATAATATCTGATAAGATTGTCACAATAACCAGTAAGTGAAGTAGCTAAATCAACTGCATTGGGATGAACAGAAGAACTCTCTTCATGATTGATGGACTTCCTTTCATGAGCCTCATCATCTCTTGATGCAGTGAAGTAGCCAATTGAGTAGCTAGATTGTTGCCCCAAGTAGAAGGAGAAAGATCCTCAGAAGATGAAGACTCTAGAGGAGTATCCGTGAATGGTATGTCAACACCATGACTCACATGAGCAGCTGGCTTTATAGATGTTGGAATACCATATTTGCCTTTAACACCAAAGGACTTGAAATTCTCTGGATATCCATGAAGTTTGAAGGATTTGTCCCTAGTATGGTCATCCTAGTTATAAAAATGACAATGTCGTGGTCTTTTATAAAAGGAAGGCTTAGGCTTTCTATTATCAGTTTGATAACCAGAAAAAGGCTTAGCAACTATGGCTATAATGGCCACAGATCAAGTCAAACTAGAAATGACAATTCTCTATGATTCTTCCTGTGAAATCGTTGAATAAGCCTTGTTAACCCCTGGAAGTGGATCCAACATGAGAATCTGATTTCTAACTTGATTATTTCTCACTTGATCATAACTATCATTCAACCCATCAAGAACTGCATTAGCCTATCACTATTACAAAGAGTTGCAAAATAAACAGTAGTACCGCAGGTACAAACATGTATATGATCTATATTGTAATTCATCCCAAAGCTTCTTTAGTTTAGTCTAACACACTGAAACATAAGCATTTGCTTGCAAAATAGAAGCTATATTAAGCTGTAATTCATATATCACAGGGCCATTGCTTTCCCTAAACTGTTCAACCAATTCACCCATAATTAAGATAGAAAATGCGTTAAGTGCACATCCAAAGGAAATACAGAAACCAAAACAGGCAAGGCCATTCCGGCCATCAAGCTCATGTAATTAAGAAAATTTTGATGAGAGATGCTAGTACTATAACATAATATTTCTTACTATTGATGGGAAATGCAGAATTCTAAGTAGGCGTGCACAAGAAATCTTAAAATCTATTGAAATTTTGAAATTTGCACTAAGGATATACCAATTATATTTAGTAATTTTAGCACAAAAAATTTTGTATTTTCCAATCCTCTTGTTTAGGTTTCAAGGTGCCAATTAATAATCTTAATCTCACAATTTATAAACAAAATGTCAAAGCTAATTGCATTATCCTCAGCATAAATTAAAAATTAAATAAATAATAGAATGCATATTTGAACATCATACATTTTCTTATTGCTTATAAATTATTTTGTCAATATATTCTCTAAAATTGTATAGCTTTCTTGAAATTGTAACTACTTGTAATGATAAATGCAAATTACAAGCAAATAAATCAGTTGCAGGCCATCATACCTCGCTCCACCCTAACCGGTGGATCTTCATATCCCTCATTGTTCCACCCTGCCAGAATTTTGAGAATAAGCTGTTAGGACTAGCACAAAATGTCTTGGAACTTAAAGAGCATCATCGAATAGGTTGGGATTGCAATTGGAACAAGCATCCTTCCAACTTTTTGATTCTTGTTGAATAAGTTGTTTCAAATATATACTAAAGCCCGAGATGCTATCTGATATATTTTTTATTTTCAGTTTTGGTGAACTAATATTAAAGTAAATGTAATTTTCATACTACATCTATTATGTCTGTAACTATATTTTCACTCAATGTGGATAGATGAGAAATGTCATCTGAATTTATATAAAATAATTAAATTATTATTATATGGTACAAATATATAGAACCACAAGATACTGAATTCATCTAAATATTGAAATGAGACAAATTTAAGTGATATAACTCAAAACAAAAGAATAGCTCCTGTGGCAGCATAACAAATAATGTATCTCACTTTAACTTAAACCTTGAGAACTGTAGAGCAGCTCAGAAGCTGTTTTACAAGCAGATCATTGTTTACTACCAACTCCACAGTATTGGCATCTGCAGAAAACCCCTCGGCAACCATTTCATCAATAAGTTGTTTTGCCATGAACAAATCATTGTGTCGAAGATATCCTCGGATAATCATGTTATAAGAGTAACCATCTGGCGAGCAACCATTCCCTTTCATTTTCCTGAAAACATTTAATGCTTTATCTAGTAATCCTTCTTTACAAAGTCCTTTGACCATGATATTGTATGTGAAAACATTAGGTTACAAACCTTCTGTGGAAAGTCCAGAAAACAGTTCCTTTGCATCTTTAACCTTTCCAACTTTGAACATACTATCAATTAGGGTATTATAAATAATAAAGTGAGGCTTCAATAAATTCTTTTGCATTTCGTAAAATAGATCCAACGCCGTACCAAGACAGCTATGCTAACAAAAGCCATCTATCAAAATTGATTAGGTTACATTATCTGGAAAAACTTGTGTGCAGCCAAGGGCCCTTGGCTTTACCCAAGCCATGTATAAGAGAACTATAAGTGACATGGTCAGGTATCAAGCCTCTGCAAGGCATTGCATCAAGAAGCCGAATAGCTTGATCTATCCTTTTTCCCTTGTAGTAACAATGAATCAAGATGTTGTAGGTAAAAACATCAGGTGTACAAACCTTGCTCACCATCAGGTAAAAAATTCTTTTAGCTTGATCCACTTGGTTGTGTAGAGAATACCCATCCATCAATGAATTGTAGGTGATAACATTAGCTCTAGTCCTCTCTGCATCATCAATTTGACTACACCATGAGCCTTTGAAACCTTTCCTTCCTTACAAAGTCCATCAACCAAAGTATTGAAGGTAATTAAATTTGGTGTGAAATTTGTTCTCAACATTTGGTTAAGCAACATAAAGGTTCCTTCCATCTGCTTGACATACACAAACCACGGATTAAGGTGCTATAGGTCACAACATTAGGTAAGATATCTTCGCTCTTTATTTTGAAGAAGAGGTCTAATGCCTCAGTAACAAATCTATCCTTGCAGAGGCTGTCAATGATAGCATTATATGGCACCAAATCAGGCTCACAACCATTCTCCAGCATTCTTTCAGAATACCAAAGGCAATGTTGGTTTTCCCAATTTTACACAGACCATTGACAATCACTGTATAGGTATAAACATTGGGTTGATTCCCTTTTTCAACAATATTGTCAAACAAATCCACAGCTTTAACAAATTTATCCTCTCCACAAAACCGATGGATTAAGGTAGTAAGCGTTATAATATCAGGCTTAAAACCAAGTTTGAAGAGTTTCCCCATAAGAGAGTACCCAAAATCCAACGGTTTAGGTGGCAGAAGCAATTAATCAAAATATAGAGCAAACATCGAATGAAATCCCAAACAATTCCATCCGTTTGGACAGAGAAATGACAAAAGCAAATTGTTTCATTCGAACGAGTGAAGGTAATATTTTATTGAGTTCAATAATAGGAGATGAGGGATTACTATGAAGCATCAAATCAAAAGAAGCAAAACAAATCATCGACGTTCTTGAAAGAAACGAATTCGCTTTTACCTCGACTGCTGGTAGAACTGCTATAAGAAACTGAACCAAAAGCACCCATTAGCCAACGAACCTGAAGTAGTAAAGCATCTCCGGCTGCTAGTTGAAATCATAGTTTCTCTATCTCTGCAAAAATATAAGAGCTAAAGAAACAGAATTTGGTATTAGGAAAAATTTGATAATGGCAAAATGGGATCCTCAGATTTCCGTCCCTCAAAATGAATGAATCGGGTCACCCACATAGCTCAACTCGGTCCATATCTGATCATGTATATTAAATAATTAAATAATTAAATAATATAAATGAATAAAAAGGAAAAAGAAAATATTTATTAGTGGAAAAAGGGTAAAACTACGGTAGAAAACCAAAAATTTCTCTATCAATAAAGAAGTTTTAATAACCATTATTTATATGATTTTTATATAAACTGTAAGGGGATGCATTAAATTAGATTGTGTTAGATTTTAAAAGAACTATTGAATTTGACGGATTTGAGAAATTTTCTAAGATTATTAAAAATTTCTATCGCTTTCCGTTAAAATTCTATATAGTGTTTTATGAAATTGATGTGACTTTTTTTTATAGGTTTTATTGACTTTGATCGAATCACAATAATTTTTATATATCCAATCAAAATTAATTTTAAAATTTAATTGAACAAATTAAAATATTCTAGAGCCAAATGAAAAATTGAAAAATAATGAGGATAAAAAGCAAAATGCATCATCTTCTCTAAAATTATTATTTTCTTCACTAAAACTTATGGCCACCGAACAGTGAAAGGCTTGCAATGGTTAGTGTCGTTGATGGCCAACCCGCTTCTATTAATCGCTATATTAAACATATTCAGCATACCCACTCCATTATAAGTAAAAAATGTATAATATAAGTTTGAAATAAAGATTCGCAAGTACTATACCCATTTAAGATGTACCTTTAATGAATTTTTTGACGGATATAGATAATAAATATTTAGATGGGTTTGAATGTGAATACTTAAATAAGTATTTAAATGAGTTTAGAATGAATATAGATAGTAAAATTTGAAAATACAGATAGTTCAAAATTCACGGGAGATAGAAAAGGCTGTTTTGAAGAACAGATGAAACGGAAAAAACAATACTTTTAAAAAAACAACTATATTTTTTTTCCATATAGAACAATACACACAATGCTCTTTATATAGAGAGCTCTTTACAAATACAATCTACTAAATCCCTATAATAATGCAATTATTCAAAATAGCAACAGAAGCCAGATTATTTGGCTAAAAATATGAACTATTACCAAGTCAAGAACCTACTGCATAAAGATATCAAATAACCAAATATATTTTTATTGTGAAAAATAGGAAAATATTAGTCAACCTTATAACCCCTTTGACAACCTTATACCTACCATATTTTCCATTAATAGGTTTTACTTAATTTGCATAATCACACTTAACACCTTATATCAGCTGTGATTGCTAACATCCCCCCTCAAACTTGGCCGGGGTGTGAGGCGAAGTTTGCTCCGAAATTTTGCAAGAGCAGATTTATGAATTGGCTTAGTGAAGATGTCAGCTACCTGTTGAGTTGTGGGAATGTACTTAGTTACAAGAAGTCCTTGTGCAACA
>CANUEP010020336.1:0-13532 GCA_947857235.1 Jatropha podagrica
TCAAATCACCAATTAAATACTTATCAAATAACACTTAATAAAACTATAAAAATATTACTTAGGATTAAGAAATCATAAAACCCATTTTTCACACAAAATAAACCTTCTTTAAGTCTTATAAAATTCTTAAACATTAAAATATAAGGAAAAGATTTAAACCACCATTTAACTACTTATCAACTAACACATTAGAGTCAAAACCAAGCAAATAAAAGGAACAAATCAATAGGCCCTTCACCTTAAGTGATTTGGCCAAGCTTAGTGAAGTAAGAGAGGAATGTTTTCCCTTCCAGTTAAGCATTTTACCATGCTTATTAATCATTCAAAAACTCATTTAAACAACCAAAATCCAACAATTGACTAAGACATGCAAAATTCCCAAAAATCACATTTAAACCTAAAAATTGAGAACTTAAAGAAATGAAAGAGAAAGAAAGAATATAGGCACTAACCTTCAAATTAAGCTTAGTTAAGCTTATTCAATCTAATTCCTTCTCCTTCCCTTTTACTTTAGAGAAGGGTTCACCCACCTCTTCTAATTATCAAAACTTACATATCTACATCATGGAAATATTCAAAGAAGGAGATGGAACATGATTTAGTGCATAATCTAACATATCTAAGCTATAAATTACTAAATTAAATCATTAGAGTCAAAAATCACAACTTACTTGAACTTGTAGTAAACTCCAATTTCTTGAATTTTGTCACCAAATACCACTCTTTTATATTTAATTCTTCATGTCTTATGACTAGACTTTGGTTTAATTCACTTAATTTTGGGTAGTTTAGTAGTAAAGAAAATGAAAGAACATGGAGGAGAAAGAGGAAGAAGTAATGTTGGAGATGGGAGAAGAAGGAGAAGAAGATGGAGTTGGATAAGTGTTGATTTTCAAGTAGCAAAGTCAAACTTGGCTACCTCATTTTATGTCAAATGGATGGCTAGGATTGAGTTTCTAGTATTCTCATCCAAGGGCTCCAAATATTCACCAAATAATTCTCCTTTAATTATTATTTAACTCCAACAATTTATTAAATAAATCTATAAAAATAATTCCTCAATTATTCCTTAATATACTACACTAGAAAATAATATTCATTAAATACCTTACTCCTCCAAAAATATTTATAAAACATTTTCTACCCATCTAAATCATATAAACATACTCCAAATATATTAAATTAAAAAATGGACATCAATAGTAATTTTTTTGAACTAAAATATTACGAAGTCCCAGACTGGTGGTACTATTCACAGATCGGTAAACCACTATTCACCAATAATTTATTACTTACTTTGTCATGAAAAATTTATATCTTAACTTTAATTAATTAAGACTAATCACATAAAGTCTAATTAACTCCACAAATATCAATTATGCTCAATATCATTATCGGGTCCAAATAAAATATTAGTTTTCCCTCGGGTGATACCATTCATGACTCGTCCAAATAATATCATTTTAAGACCAAAATTTTGAGGTGTTACAGACTTCCTTGCATCAGTTGCAACTTCCTTGTGCCAAATTGGCCTAAAAAGCTGCAAATTTCAACAAAATTGAGTTTTTGTGGGTTCCTCACACAAACTCAATTTTTAATGATTTAACACCAAAATGAAATAGAAATACAAAAGAGATGGGGTTTTAGGCTCTCAATTTATCTGGTTTAGAAGAAAAATCATTGATTTGCTTGAAGTTGATGAAGAATACCTCAAGAACATTTGATCTTTGAAGATGATCCAAGTTTGTGTTTGATTTGCTTTCTGGAAGTGTTTATACTCCCAGAACCTATTAACTTCGTGATGATTAGACTTCTAAACTCATAAACTAATAAAAATCCTACGATTTCTATGAAGAAATTGATTTTAGATTGTGTTTTTGATTTTATTTTTGTGTTTGATTTTGTTGTTTTTGTGTTTTTGTTGTTGATTTTTTTTCTGATCTTTGCAATTGTCAAACCTAAAAAATGCCAAGCCCTTAACCCAAGAGTTAGAGATGAATTTATAAGCAAATGAGTGTTCTAACACTATTCATTGCCTATGTGGCATGTGGGCCCCACACGTGGGCCCATTGATGGGTCCCGTCTGTGGGCTCCACAAATAATTCAGTTTTTGATTTTTCACAAAATTATTTCAAATGGTACGTGCATCGACATAATTTTATGAAAATTTATTCTGTGCACATAGGACTCGTTTTAGGACCCTGTTTTGGCACGGACCCTGAAAACTTAAAAATAATCCAATGGATCCAATTTCTTACCCTAGGATTATCAGCTCAAAAATCAAATCAATCGCACATTCTGAGCTCATTCTACCATAAGAAATGTTATCACCACTGATGGGCCCCTTAAGTGTCACTAATGGGCCCCATATGTGGTCCCCATCTAGGCCATTATGGGCTCCACCAGCAAACGTATCTGATTTTCATGAAATTGATCTGAGTTATGTACAGAGTGCCGTAGGACAATGAGGTGCATCCCGGGTGAATTTGAGATGCGTTTATGGCCCCTGTTTTGTAGAAAATGTTATAAAAGTACTAAGGGTTGCACTTCCTAAACTTGAATCATCGCTTCAGGATCAAGTCCTTTTGGTGCTTCATCCTCTTGCTTAGCAATACAAGTTATCATCATTGAGTATATTTTTAGGGAAAAAATTAAGCGTCTACAGTTTGTCCCAATTTTGATAATATTTTACTTTTCAAGCAAGATTTTATCAAAATGTAAAGTAGACGCATAAATAATAGTCATACTTACCTGGCTTGCGTTCTTTGAACAACTTGCATGATCATGGTGTGCCAACTTCGTTGGTGATTTGATGATGATGCTCCTCTTTTACAAGTTATCCTTTTGGATGATGGAATATGAAATGAAATACGCCATACAGGCGGCTACAGGGATGTCTCATGCTGGACAACTTCAACAGATGAATGGTGAGATATTGCGATCGACCTGATTTTGAAATGCTCCATTCAAGAAGGTAAGTCACGCTGGTTGACTAGATTAGAAAATCCTCACTACCTGAGGTGCGTCATACTAGACGACTTGATTGAAATTCCTCACAACGTGAGGTGCGTCATGCTGGACAACTTGATTGAAAATCATCATTGCATGCGATGCGTCCACTGGATGACTTAATTAAAGATCCTTGTTATGCGAGGCGCATCACGCTGGATGACTTGATTGAAAATCCTTGCTGCGGGAAGCGCGTCACGCTGGACAACTTGATTGAAAATCCTTATTGCACGAGGTACATTCGCTGGACAACTTGACTAAAAATCCTTACTATGTGAGGCGCATATACCAGACGACTTGATTGAAGATCCTCATTGCACGAGGCATGTCACACTAGAAAACTTTAATGAAAATCCTCATGGCGTGCCACGCTAGACGACTTGACTAAAAATCCTTATTGTGCCAGGCGCGTCACACTAGATGACTTGATTGAAGATCCTCTCTGGGCAAGGCATGTCATACTGGACGAATTGACTAAAGATCCTCACTGCGTGAGGCGCGTCATGCTAGATGACTTGATTGAAGATCCTCATTGCGCGAGTCACGTCACACTAGACAACTTGACTGAAGATCCTCGTTGCGTTAGGTGCATCACACTGGACGACTTCCTTAATTTATTTGACTAGCCACATAGGGACTTATGGCGTGCCTCTTTGAGACTGTTGAAATGACCGGCCTCATGGGACTTACGGTGCTCCTCTTTGAGACTGCTTAAATTACCAGTCCCAAAGGGACTTATAGTGTGCCTCCTCAAGACTGTTAAAATGATCAGCCTCATGGGACTTATGGTGCACCTCTTTGAGACTACTAAAATGACTAGCCTCAGGAGACTTATGGTACGCCACACGAGATGACTTTATTAAATTGACCAGTGCCTGATTGTGTGTTGAACTCATGGGTTCATATTGAAATATATTTTGAGAAAACTTACCTATTGACTGAGGGATTCCATCTGCGGCTAGTAATTATGCCTCTACTTCGATGCCGAGTCGAGACATTATTTCTTGGCTATTTGTACAGCCGTTGTCTATGAGGTCTTCACTCATATTCTATCATCGGGAGAGGTGTCTTTACTTGGTGCCTGCTATGTTCGCCATGAGGAGGCAATTTGGCTCGTACCTCTGGGGTCATTTTTGGAGCCTCTTTTAATGTGCTTTGCCTCTTTTCATTACTGAAGATTCTTTTTGCAGGGCTTGCCCTAGTTCACTCTTCTGAATTCTTGTTGTAGGTTGTACTCCGGTCCATTTTGAACTTCTTTCTGTTGTGGGCTTGACCCCAATTTTATTCTTCTTTTATTGCATGTCCCAGGCTTTGCCTCAATTATTTTTTATTGCTCCTCACAAGCTCTCTTCTGATTTCTTCTTATTATGGGGTTTGCCCTAGTTTATTCTTCTATGGCCTCCTATCTCTAGTCTTGCCTGATTTTATTATGAGTTACATTCTTTGTCATGGGCTTTGCCCCAGTTTATTCTTTGACTGTTGCTCATTTTGGAGCTTGCTCTGAACCACTTTTTGTTATGGGCTTTCCCCATAATTTTCATTTCTATCTTTTATTACTATGGGCTTGCCCTAGTTTGCTCTGAGTTACCTTTTGTTGATCTGAGTTTATTCTTCAATTATTGCCTGTTTTAGGCTTGACCCCCAGTCATTCTGAAATGCTTCTTATGGCAAGCTTGGATCCCACTTTATCCTGTGAAGTTGATTATAGTGCGATATATGCTTATTGTCTTTCCCTTATTCATGTAAAGGAATTTGAGAGCTCAGCTAGTTGCAAATGGCAACATGATTCAATTAGAGTGGCGAGGCTCTCGGTTGAGCATGCAACTGTAAGTATAAACAACAAAACAAATATGCAATGCATATATCATGTATGCATGAATGTCTTTATTTATGTTTATATATATATATGCAAAGAGTTGGTGAGATGCCCGCTGTCAGTCATTACAAAGGAGCGCCACAAGGCAGACATATTGGTCGAGGTTTCAGGTGTAGACATATGATGATTATTGAGGCCGATCAAACCAATGGCAAGGACTCAAGGGAGTCTGGTGGTGAGAGGGTAGAAGGAATTAGGGTCTAAAGCCCCTTGAGTTGATTGCTACAGCCTTCCCTTTTTGCTTTTGTATTGTAGGTCGAGTTTTGAAATTATCCTTGTAAAGAGATCATCTTTCATGCCCTGATTGAAATGATTGCATTAGCAACTGTATAGTTTTTTATTACACCATTTGAAGAATATCAATACTGAATTGGTAGCCCACTAAAGCTGAAGTGACAGCCAGCCATCATGTTGTCTTTTCATTCTTGTGCTATCAAGACCCAAGACATATTCATTGTGCTTCACAACTCTTCTCTCTAAGAAAAATTCCAGACTTCTCACTCTTTCACTTCCCTTAAATCAATCCTTGGCATTTGCATTCGAAGCATTGTTCTAAAGTTTTAGCCGCAACTATTGGAAGCTGCCATCTCCTTTTGAATTCATGGGCTTGAGTTATTATCAAAACATTCAGATCCAACCTGGATTAATGCAATGGCTGATCAACCACTTTGAATCTCCTTAATGAATACAATTTTTGAATAGTAATTTTGATATCCTTGCTTTCCTTATTACATTTACTTTTATAATAGAAATTTGTTTGTAACCGCTAAAAACATAATCTGATCATAAAGGCCAAAAATATTTTAGACTCTTAAATGACTTTAAATGAATTTTAGTGGCTCCTTGACCAAGCTTTAATTAGGCATTACAAGTTTTGAACATTGTTCGGGATCCTTGTTCGGGCATGTCTTCATTCGAGCTTACTTCACAGCTCGGCCTTCTGACTTATTTGTTCGGGATGTGCCAAATAAATCATTGGTCTGTCACTCCTAAAAATCTATTCCACCATGATGACTTTGAGATTTGTACATTGTTTGAGGAATTCAGCATCCTTTTGGGTAAACGACCAAAAGTCGAAGAGATCCTAGCTTTGCCCCAGTTAAATATGGACCCTGCTTCACGAGTCCCTATTATTCTTAGCTTCTCAGTCTATATACATCCTGCATATGAACCTAGAGTTGATGTCGTGCCTCTGTAACCTCTCATTAATCATATAATGAGTATGGACCATGCTAGCCCATTTTGGCCTTCACTTGTCTATTTCTGGGTTCTCAGTAAATACTTGTTACTCAATAGTGTTAACGGATATGGCAGCCTTAGGTTGGTATCCTACAGTTGAACAGATGGGTAGGCATTGTATGTTGTTTCCTTTTATCCTTACTAAAACACTCACCTGGCTAGGGGAACGTGTCCGAGATCCCATTTCAATGCTTGGTTCGATGGGAAGCCCGCTTTTACTATAGGTAGACGTATTTCTTTTATTTTCTTATTTTCACATGCTCTAACTTTTGCTTAAGCCACCCCTACGGGTTCTCGACTTAACGAGCTTCTTCTTTTGTGCCCCAATTGTTGCTTAAGTCACCCTTATGGGTTTTCGACTTAATGAGCTTCTTCTTTTGTCCTCTAACTTTTACTTAAGCCACCCTTGCGGGTCTTCGACTTAACAAGTTTTTTTTTTTTTTACTTACGCATCTGCAGTTGTGGACTTTTGAAAAGTTGTAGGTGATGACTCCAACACCGGACCATTTAATACCCAATTATGGACCACGAGTCTATGTCCGTCATCAATGTCGCTTAACTGGAGTGACCCTAGAAGATTGGACTAGCATTTTCTATTATCTCACTGTTGAAGGAATTAGATGGACTTGTCCATGGTGGCATCTGGGATGTGTCACCATCTCCTGTTATATCCCTTATTTGCCCTTGTGTAGCTTGACCATGGTCGTGGCCTGTTATCCCAGTCGAGTAGCAAGGCAGTATGCTTGTCGCCAAACTGTCCCTGATAACAGGCAATTCGAAGGTGGCCTTATCAACCGACAATTTCTATCTCACTTTATTTCCACTTGGCCCAGTGGCATGGCTATAACCATCCCTAGTGTGCTTGATACCACTTCTTCTGACTTGTATAGTTCCTGGCTACAGGCTTATTTTGGAGTCGGTGTAAATCAGAATTGGCTGATTTGTTGACAGTTAGATTTTTATTAGAATTTGGCATGTAAATGCCCCTGTCCTATTTTTTTGATGAAATGTATTAGAAAAGTGCAGTTATATGAATGTATGCACTTATGAATGAATCATTTTGTTACTTGAGATGCTCGATATAATTCTTGCTATTTCATTTCACCAAAGTAAATTCATATTAACACAAGCTCAGCATGACACGCTTTAAAGTTAATAAAAACACAAAAATTGAATTTATTAATGGGCTTGGCCATAACGTTTCAAATTACACACAAAATTTCTTTAGCCCATCAACGCTGATCGATTCGGTGAACTCATCGCCTTTTGTGTCTGATGACTTCATTATGCCTCTAGAAAACATTTTTTTGATCAAGAATGGGCTCTCCCAATTTAGGCTCGAACTTCTCCCCTTAGATTACGGGCGTTCGACCTCATCTGTTCAGAATCAGATTTTCTAGCTTCAGCAGCTTCGTCTTGACTCTCTTGTTAAAGTGTTTTGCAATATCCCTCTTATAAAGTTGGTCCATGAATTGGGAATTAGCTTTTGATAATGCTTCTTCCGCCCATGACATTTTGAAATTTTAGATTCCATCACTATGTGCAAGAACTGCACTTCTGTTTCAGTAGGTGCTATGGTTTCTTAATCCATGTATCGGTAAGTAAGGGGTTGCTCTATTAGTAGATTTGGCTTTGGTTTAATACCTCATGTAGTACGACTCAAATAGAAGGATTCCAAACAGAAGAATTCTCGCCCATTTTTGTCAAAATATTTTCTTTTATCTTCTTCTTGTTTTTCTTTTTTTCCTTTCTTCTATTTTTTCTTTTTCTTTTTCTTCTTTTTTTTTTGTTGACATTTCTTTCGCTACCCCATTTTCTTGTAGATGACTTAATGACGACTAATGGCATTTTATCTTCTTATTGAAACTGAACTCTGTTATTTGTCACCATATGATAAAGGATCTTAAACCTACAAAGGAGACTCAGTCACGTACTTGGTGTTGACACTTTTTGAAGGATTTTGCCCAAATCTTACCTTGAGAAATGACCTGTTGTCACCACTTCTCCATCAGAGAAATATGACCTCTCTATATTAATAGCCAAAAAGAATCCCGCTGCAGAATCTTCTCTGCTCTTGCGGACACTTCAAGCCTCCGTGCAAATTTATTCCAAAACTTTCTTAGGTTCCTTCATCAATACATCTATCACCAGTACATTGTTTGACATTCTCTTGTACATCTGCCTGTACAAGACTTATAAATTGAAACGTCACGCATTGTAAGGCTCATTTTCCATCCCTACTGGATGTTAAAAAACTACAGTTGATCATCTGCCGTAGAGGCTTTATTTGGAGTACTATAGTTTATAGACATATCCTCCCTGCCCATTTTTCTTAGGGACTCAAAGTGAAGTTGGGTAGTTGATCGGAATGAAGAACAACTAATATTTGAAATCTAGCGGCAATTTGTTCGCCACTTCCCCTCTAGCCCAATTTGCTCTTAATCCTTTTTTGATTCATTGGCTCACCCTAGGATACTGAGGCATTGTATGCTCAGCCGTGGACTTCTCTATCTCTGAAACAACTCCATGCAGAAGCTTTTACTTTATCGTGAGTAGATTTTAAAAATTCATGCTTAACTATAGCGCTAGGTTGGGCCCAATTAACAAATTACAGGGATTTTCTTTTGTGTTTATCTTAAAATCAAGCATGTATGATGAATTAATGCCAAATATGCATATGTTTTATCTACTTGATGAATGCAATTACCAGGAGAAACATAAAACAAATAAGCAAAATCAATGTTTATTACATTACACAGCATTGACAGTTCATCATAAACAAATCCAATAACAAAAACACACGTCAATAGGATTTTTAGCTTCCTTTAATCTTTTTCCAGTGTAGGCCTCTCCTATTTTCAACAGTCATTCATCAAGGTCCTCCTTTTCTTTATTGGCATCTACTTTCTTTTCAGTGCTTGCCTCTTCTTAGACCTGAGTACCATGTCCCTCTCCTTATTCCTCTTTCTTGTAGTTTCTTCTACCTCAAATTCAGCGAGCACTTGTGCAAAAATTTTTCTAGATTTGATCATATATATCCTCAGGAGGTGGCATGTTTTGGAGGTTAGGAGGTACAATGGTCCTTCTATTTTGATCAAAATTCATCCATTGTGGCATATTAGTGGCTTTCAACCCCTAAGGCAGCAGTTTTTGTATTCATGCTAGCATCGAGGCCTTAATTGATTGACTGGATCCTTAGAACTCAGACTCAATGAAATTCCCAGCCAGGTCCCTGTACCTTTCGTCTTCTCTGATTTTGTCTTCAATGGCAGTTCCCACTTTATAAATCGGACAAAACTTAGTTAGTGGAATATAATACATCTTCTCATGGAATGTCGGTAAGGTCCCCTTGATAAAGATCTTTATCTACTCTTTGATATCTGGTCTATTCTTCACTTGAGTGACTTTGGCTCTCCACCTAGCCATGTAATTTGTGAAGGATTCATCATGCTTCTGTACAGTTGCTTCCAAATCCCTCATATTGATGCATATTTGAAGATTATAGGCATACTCCTTGAGAAATATGTTGGTCAATTCACCCTAGTCTCTCCTGAATTTCCTATCCAGGCTGTAGTACCAAGTCTGAGCAAATCCTATTAGAGAAATTCGGAACATCTTCAGCATTTCCTTCGATGGCAGTCTCACCAACTCCATGATTGACTTGTATTGTAGGAGATGTATCTTCAGATCACTAGTCCCATCGTACTTTGCTACTTTCGGCATCTTGTAAGTAACTGGAATTATCTGCCTCAGTTCAAGTTCTTCTTCCTCATCGTCATCCAAATCCATATATTGATCCATGTCTTTATACTAGTGTGCTCGGATAGGTACGATGACCAACTATAACCCATTGGCAAATTATCATCACCCCAAAGGCAAGTAAAAGTTGAACTTTAATAAGAGTTACAATGGTCAATGATAGAAGCAAAAGAAGTGATGCTTCAATAATTCCGCCTCAAAAAATCAATGTGCAGAAATTCATAGAATCCTATTCCTATGCGCCTGAGACTGTTCACTCATTCATCTCAGATCAATTGAACAACGATTTTCAGTCTCGAAGAAACAAGAGAAGAAGAACCACTGCCTATGATAATCTACATAAGAAGAAACATAAAAAAGAAGGAAATTAATGGATAAAAGCAGTGTTACGGATTTTAAGAAAGTCGAGGAAAGAGTTCCTCCTCGCTGCCTTCGTCGGAGGGTTGAACTTAGAAAGAATCCTGAAATTGGCTTCTTGACTTCCAGGAATGGGACAAAGAGACTAAGGAAAGAGTTCCTGCTCCCCATTCTTCTTTTTTTTACTTACAAACCCAACACATTTGTAATAAAGGGTCTTCATATGTCGACGCTCGAACTTGATTCATTTTGATTCAAGCATTTCTCTTCGATCTTTATATCATCAATACTTTCAATGACGGAATCGAGCCATGACAGAATACTCCTATATGACTATAAGAAAACAAGTTAAGTTATGTATGAATGCAGCATAACACAAACATAATAAGTATATTCAAACAATGGGAATAGGAGTAAAGAAATGCATGACCTCCACCACTATATCTCCCACACACGACTCTAGGTCTTTAGTGTTTTAGGTTCCTAGGACATTTGGGCTAGCACCATAAACCAACATGGGGTTCCAGTTTGACATCACTCACATTTATTTGATGAATGTATCAAACAAATATTATTACGGTATTTCCTAAGAGGAAAGAACTAGGGTCTACTACATTAGCTTAGCCGAGTATTGAGAGCTCTAGGTTCCATAAGTGAGAATTGGTTATTTCCTTTCATTTACTTTGGGTCACAGTAAACGGTGATAACTGATTGTGCCTACTCTTTTGATATGCCAAAATGGTACTTGACTTATGGGTAGTGTATATTAGCGATGGATCTCAATAGTCAAATAGAATGGGTAGATCACATCCCCCAATATCATAGAATATTGCGGTCGGTAGAAAACCATTAACTGTATTTCTTACTGGCATGCTCGCACTGGTACGGCGGCCAACTCTAAGCCATTGGCAAACTACCATCACCGCGAAGGCAAGTAAAAGTTTAACTTTAATATGAGTTACAATGGCGGGTGATAAAAGCAAAAGAAGTGATGCTTCAGCAATTCTGCCTCGAAAAATCAATGTGCAGAAATTTACAGAATCCCATTCTGTTACGCTTAAGACTCTTCACTCAATCTTCTCGGACCGATTGAACAATGATTTCTAGTCTCGAACAAATAAGAGAAGAAGAACCACTGCCTATGACAATCTAATTAAGAAGAAACATAAAAGAAGAAGGAAATTAGTGGATAAAACCAGTACTATGGATTTCAAGAAAGTCGATGAAAGAGTTCCTCCTCACTGCCTTCGTCGGAGGGTTGAACTTAAAAAGAATCATGAAAGTGGTTTCTTGAGTTTAGGGCATGGGATAAAGAGACTGATGAAAGGGTTCCTCCTCCCTATTGTTTTTTTTTTACTTACAAACCCAACACATTTGTAATAAAGGGTCTTCATATGTCAACGCTCGAACTTGATTTGTTTTGATTCAAGCATTTTTCATCAGTCTTTTTATCGTCAATACTTTGAACAACGGAATCGAGCCTTGAAAGAATACTCCTATATTACTACAAGAAAACAAGGTATGTGATGTATGAATGCAACATAACACAAACATAACAAGTATATACAAACAATGGGGATAGGAGTTAGGAAATGCATGACCTTCACCCTTATTCTCCCACACACAATTCAGGGTTTATAGTGTTTTCTATTCGTATGACATTTGGGCAAGGCCCATAAACCAGCATGGGGTTCCAAGTCTGACGTCACTCACATTTATTTGATGAATGTATCAAACAAATATTATTATGGTATTTCCTAAGAGGAAAGAACTAGGGTCTACTATATGAGTTAGCTGGGTATTAAGAGCTCTGGGTTCCATAAGTGAGAATTGGTTATTTCTTCCCATTTACTTCGGGTCTCAGTAAAAGGTAATAAGGGATTGTGCCAACTCTTTTGATATGCCAAAATGGTACTTGACTTATGGGTAGTGTATATTAGTGGCGGACCTCAATAGTCGAATACAGTGAGGATATCTGAAATACCCCGAAATTTTTATTTCAAAGTTATTTTCCATTTAAATTTAATCATTAAATTTTGTAGCCAATAATATTACGCCACGTAATATTTATTGGGACCGAAAAAAAAATCATTTTTGGTTCGTTCTAAATTTTTCGATTAAAAAAAAATCGGACCAATTATTTTACCGAATTAGACCCGAATCGGATATTTTCGAAAAATACTATGCGTTACTATTTTTTTCTCCCCGGCAACTTACCTTGGACGGTTTGTTTTATATAATTATTAAAAACTTTATTATTTTATTTTTATTTAATAATTTTATAAAAAAAAAATTTAAAGGAGTCGTCTTCTCTCCTGCGCGCGACACAGCCACCTCCAGCCACCTCCACTGCACCTCCAGCTCCTCCTCACTGCGCCACAGCCACCATTTCCGGCCATCTTCTTCTTCTTCTTCTTCTTCTTCTTCTTTCTTCCTCTTTCTTTCTCCTGCCGCTTCAGCTCTCTGTCTCGCTCCTCTGCAGAAATTGCAGCAACCACCAGCTGCTACAGCAACTGCAGCAGCACAGCAGCGCTGCCTCCTCCACGCCAGCAGCAGCAGCGCACGACCAGCTCCTCTCTCTGCGCGACTGCAGCTGCCAGGACACCACAGCTCCTCCTCCTCCTCGCGTCGCGACAGCAGCGCGACCCAGCTGCTGCCTCCTCGATGAACGGCTTTTTCTCGACTTTCCGACGATCTCCTCTTGCTTGGGTGAGTCGAAATTCGCCTGTATCTCCTTGAGTTGGTTTAATTTCATAGATTGAAGTCTTTGATTTAGAGATTAATGGAGATTGAGGAAATTGAAGCTTAGGTTTTAGTTTGAATAAAGTTGATATTTTGATGAAATTGATTTGGGAATTGAGTTCTATATGAAATTCTGAACGTTTTGATGTGTCGATTTCAAAATTCTAGGCTTGTGCGGTTTTCCGGCCACCATGTACGGCGGCGACTGCGGCGGTCCGGCGACCGGCCGACGGCGGACTGGCGAGTACCCAAAGAGGCAGAATGCTGCATTTCGCATGATGAGTCCGAATTCGAACTCCGAATCGCGATATGTATACTTTACAGTTAATTTTACATTATCACCGCAAAATTTAATATTTGACAATTAATTAGTAGTGGACTAATTTGCATTGATTAAAATTTAGAAAACCTGTTAAATTAGATTCTAAATTAATGCTGAAATTAATTAATTTATGAGGATTATTGAACGAATGATAAGAAATTGTAAATGGTACATATTTGGAATTAAGGTAGTTTATTATGGATAAATTATTCCAATAGAGTAAATGTT
>CANUEP010020344.1:0-36022 GCA_947857235.1 Jatropha podagrica
GAAGTACGTAGGCACGTTTGGGATCTAACCCCGAGCGACAAGTCGAAATCATCAAAACCAATCATTCACCCTGCAAAGCATTCATCCATAGGTTAGTTAATCAGCATGACATAGTCTCGGGATCCATCTCGGGTTTGCACACCATGCCTTAACCATTGGGTAATTAATCTAGCAATTAGGTTAATTAAAAATTGGAGTCATTTAGGGTTTTCCTAGTTTACCCTTAAATAATTAAACAAGGTGGCGACTCTCATACATCACGTGCATTTCTATCCATTTGACATACGCATTTCCACATTGCGAGTGCATACGGTGGGGTAGAGGGGTTCACAACTTCTAGTTCTTTGATAAATATCCATATAAAATTTAATTCTTTTTCACATCAATATTGATCCGAGATAATCCAACTGATTATTGTCAAATAATAAAAATATTTGAATGTGTAAACTTCTAGTTTACTACTATATTCATATAATTATTATCTCTATATGATATTTATTTCAGCAAATATCTTCAAAATAAAAATAAATTTTTACAAGATAAAAGAGATAATAATATATAGTGCATGAAAGTCATTTCTCTAAATAATAATATTTACTCTTCAAGAGTTTTTAATATGAAATTTGTTTTCATATATTCTAGTATACAAGAAGTACGTAATCAATATGACATACTATCTTTTGCCACTTTTAGCGGTAAAATTTATTTTGATTACATGTGATTTATACAATTACAAAGATCATTAATTAATAATGATGTTATTGACATTGTTAATGACAATAATATAATTGTCATTATTCGCACTCATATCTAATATTATATGTTATTTCATTCACTTATTGCATTCATTTTAGGGAATGGAATAATTTCAAATTGAAAGTGTTTCATTTCATGATATATAATTATTATTTGTAATATAAAAGGGCTAGAAATTCAAAGTTTGTAGAATTTAACATAATAATAAATATTAAAATAAAACAAAATAATTATATTAATCAAACAATACAAGAAAAATTGGAATTACTATAATTATGAACTAATAGTACCAAAATATAAAATATAAGACATATCAGTTAAAGAGAAAAATTGATTCACGTTAAAAACAAATGACTAACTATGATATTAAAACATTACACAAAACAATATTAATAAAATATAATAAAAATTGCTAATCAATACGTATTATCAAATATGAAAATATTCCTATTTAAAGATTATTTCTTTTAACTATTCAAACCATGAGAATGAACATATTAGCGTTTCAAAAAAAAAAAAAAAATTATCATCTCTATGAATATTATTAAATATAAAACATTTAATATCATTATAAACAAATCAACATGACCAATCAACTTACAAATTAAAAGCTATTAATGCATCGAATTTTATATTCTATTTATTAGATCAAATCAATCTTTAAGAATTCGTTTACTTTAAATTTTTTTTACTCAATTTTAAGCAACTGCATGTTAAATATATGCACATATCGAAAGAAAGAAACAAAATTAAAATTTTTATTTCCTCTCACACATATTATATTATTTTTTAATTAGAGTAATATAATTTTCAAGATTATATAGAAAATTACCTTTTCATTGTGAATAAATCTAAATACACCAACCTTAATTTTGGTTGTTACAAATCATAAATTATCTTTTTTTTTAAGCGATTTGATTGAGGAACCGATATAATAAAAATAGATATAATAGATAGAAGAAGAGAGAATAAAGAGAAGTGATTTTATTGTGATCTTAGTTACCCAATCCATAGGATTAAGAGTTATCTATAAGATACAAAAAGTTATATCTAAAGGACACAGCCCTATACTAAAATATATAACTCTTCATTCCAAAGGATATAACCCGTTATTCCAAAAGACATTACTTTTGAATAAACAAATAATATCTTTAATAAATTTAATGGACATCCATTATATTATATAGTTTCATAACAATGCTCTTGTAAAAACTATTTCTCAATCTAATATCATTTAAAAACTATTTACTAATCTAATATTTATTTTGACATAGAAAGAGAGTATTTCACTGAAACCACCAACTTAGTTGGTCGTTTCAGTGCAATAGAAAAATTAATTTGTACTGACAAGTAGTCAACAATATAAATAAACAATAATTTTTATCTTATACTAAGACTATCAATCCAATTGGTGGTTTCAATACAAAATGAAAATTTTAAGCTATCAATTTGCCTTTTCACTAAAACATACAATTTGTTCGGTGATTTTAGTATAGTTATGAGAAGTGATCACTAATCAGAAAAAGTATATGGAGAAATAGTGTTTTGTTAAGATTCCACCAAATTAATTAATGATTTCAATAAAGAAAATATTTATTTCACTCAAAATATTTTTTTATCAAAACACACATATGATTTAATGGTTTTGATTCACAGTTATTTCAAGTTAAGTAATAACAACATAAGTTTTCTTACAGAGTTAAAAATTACCAACAATAATAAAATGTTTCAAATTGAACTTGCATTATGTTAAAAATGTCTTAATAACTAATACATGAAAAATTAATCATATTAATATCTAGTCACACGTCCTTCAATATCATTCCTTGAAAGTCGCAATACTGCATCTTTTCTAATACTTTAATATTCTTCTTTAATAAATATAAATATTTGATTATATTTTTAACTCTAAATCATTTTATTTTGTACTTTGGGTTATGAAAGAAATATATTTTTGGAATAAAAAAATCTCAGGTTGTAATTAGTTTATAATTAATTTTTAAGTCAGTATATGATTACTTTTCAGTGATATATAATATTATTATTATGATCTACTCTTATAATCAATACATAGAAATCAATAAGAAATTATTACAAGTAAAAATTATATAAATATAATAAACATTCACAATATATACTACAGATCGAATAAAAAATATAAATATTATAAATATATTAAAGATATATATTAGAAATATTTATATGTAATAAATATATCTTTAGAATTGAAAAACTAAACCCAAACGCCAATTTTTCCGTGCAATCTGTAAAAAAAAAATTAAAAAGACATTATTTACTTAGAAATTAAATAAAAAAATCTACTAAAACTAAAAAAATTATTGACCTTTTTGATGGCGTTCCTCTTTTTCTAAGAAATATGCTTAAACGAGTGGTAAGTGATACCGAGTGTTGTGAACTTGTGATATTGTGAATTCCTCTTTAATAAGAAAAGTTAAGTAGATAATAGATAATAGTCATAAGGAATCGATTTTCTGCACCTCTTCAATCACGTTAACTTTTCTCAATGTCATGGCTAAGCAAATGACATCAATATATTAATGTAATTGTATTACACCAAAACCAGCAGATTATATGTGTATTTTGGTGAATAAATATTTTGGGTAAATAAATATTTTTTATCGAAATCACTAATTAATCTTGTGGACTCTAACAAAATACTATTTTCCATATATATTTTTTACCAGTGTTCTGAGAATCGGACCAGTCAATAAACTAGTGAAAGTAGAAGTTCACCGAATTGGAAGGTTTGACCGGATTCAATATGATTGAGTCAAATTTTTATATATAATATTTTTAAATATATTTATTAAATGAAATTGAAAATATAAGTTAAAAAAAAATTGAGCTCAAATAAAACAAATTTTCAAATTTAGATTTTACAAAAAAATAAAAATTAGTAAATAATTTTAAAAAATAAAATATTAATAAATTTAAAATAAAAAATTAATTACCATAAAATATATTATTATTTTTCAATTTAATTAATATATTAGGATTTGGCTTTATAAATAAAAAGGTTCAAAGATTAAAAAATTAGTAGCCCAAAATTTTTAGAGGCCCAAATCAAAAAATGCCCATAATTTCTGAAAAAGTACCCAAAATTGAATCGAACCGGTTTTTTACTGATTCAGTTTAGTAATTTTTAGCCGATTTTTGACCGATTCAGTCTGATTTTTTAGGTGTTTGACTTTTCAATGCAACTCGGACCGCATCACAGCCCGGTTTTCAATCAAACCGATTGGTCCGGTTTGATTTTCAGAATTATATTTTTTACTGACTAGTGGTCACATTCCATAGCAACACAAAAACCAGCAAATGAATTGTGTTTTAGCGAAAAAACAAATTGACAACTTCAAATTGTTATTTTGTATTGAAACCATCAATTGGATTCGTGGTAGCAAAATAAAATAAAATTTATTATTTATTCATATTGCTAACTGCTAATCAATACGGATTATTTTTTCTATTGCACTGAAACTACCTATGAGTTGTTAATTTCAGTACAACACTTTCTCTCTATGTTGGCACAAATATTATATTGATAAATAGTTTTAAAATGATATAAGATTGAGAAATAGTTTCTTAGGACAATATTATTTTTGTCAAAAACCCTCCTTTTAAAGAGTGAAAAGGGAAAGTGTTTGTTTTTTCTTTTCAAGAGGAGTTTCATTATGTCAAAACAAAAGTGGCCTTAACAGCAGCATTTATATCTGGGTTTATACAACGTCGTTTTCAAAGCTAACGGGCCTTTAATGGTCACTGGCTTTCATTGGACAAATGAAAACGAGAATTAGTAGCTCACTGGCTTTCTTAAACCTGCTCAACTAATCACATAAGTAAACGCTTTTTCACATTTCAATTGAGAGAAAACTATTTAAAAAGCAAATTAGACTAAAGAACTTTTTTGGTGTAGCTTTAAGGTTTGTTTAACAAAATTAGTTGTTTTAGTAGTATTTAGCTATTACCTGTTTGAATAACGTTTTATGAAACGCTAAAATCTAAACGTTACATGAATTAATTTTTATAAAAAGCTATCCTAATATATAAAAACTAGTCCAAATGTTATGTTGCTGAATAATTTTTTAAACAGCTTTCAGCGTTTTAACTAATCAAAATTCTAAAAACTATTCAAGAAGTTACGTCAAACACGGTCTTAATCCAATTGAGCGTTTCAATTGTTTTAATTGAAATGATGCTCAGTTAAGATCTCATAATTGGCATGATG
The DNA here is from genome assembly GCA_947857235.1 of Jatropha podagrica. Classification (NCBI taxonomy): domain Eukaryota; kingdom Viridiplantae; phylum Streptophyta; class Magnoliopsida; order Malpighiales; family Euphorbiaceae; genus Jatropha; species Jatropha podagrica. The sequence goes on from CANUEP010020344.1 coordinate 5,003, forward strand.
GTGCATTTTTAACATATTATTACTTTTAAAATAGAAATTTTATATAATATAAATATTTTTATAGTCTTATAAATTAAACATTGTAATATATTTTAATTAATTTTCAATATCGAAATGAAAATAAAAAAATTATTTAAAAAATATTTTAGCATTTTCTTTGAAACCAAAGATAAAATCAAAAATAATATTTCCTCCGTTTTTATATATTTATTACATTTTAAATTTCTCGTCTCTTAAAAAATTATTAAATTTATTTAAATTTTAATAAATTATTGAATAAATTAATTATATTACCCCTAATTTAATATATTCAAATACTAAACTTTTAATAATTGAAATAATAATTATACAAAAGATAAATATGAAAAAAAAATTTATTAAAATTCTTAAAATTATAAATATGGTAAATATTGTATAATATATTATTTTCTTGAATATAATAAATATTTTATAACATATTACTTTCTGGTGTACGAAGTATTTATGGCTATAATGAATGAAGCATCTCTCCGGGCTTTTTATGATGGAATTCCTAGGATTGAAAAAGAGCCACGTACAACAAAATAAGATGGACGGTCCTTATGATAGTCTGCAAGATATGACTTTTATCATTGTAGTACTTCTTATCTGGTGAAAAGTATACACAACTCTTAATAGAATATCACAAGCCACTTGGAGTCTAGTACTTGATTGCTTTATTATCCCAGTAGGCATTGAATGGATAAAGAGTATTGTAATTATACTTATTATAAAAAATAAATAATAATAATTTTTTTTATTATTGAAAACTGGTAAACAGACATTGGACCTTTCTTTTTTTATAATTTTTTATTCATAATTTAATTTAAAGGATAATTAACTAATTTAGTTAGTTTTTTTTAATTCATCTAATTTAATTTAGTTAATTCGTCTAATTTGATCTAATTAATTTTATTTTTATTCAACAAAATAACCAATAGTTACTCTAACTTTAAAATTTTTAAATTAAATTGTAAAATATTTTAATTATTTTGTCTGAAATTTTAAATTTTTATGATTAATTAAAATCTTTAATGGATTAATAAAAGAGAGATTTGATAATTTTTCACATCGTAAACAAAAAAAGTAGTTTTCAAAAAATAAATAATCAAAAACTAAAAATGCTTCATGTTTCTAATAAATAATAAAAACCTAAAAACAAACAACTATAATAAATGAATGGGGCCTAAGTAATTAATATAAAAAACAATTATTTTTGTATTTTCTACTTGCTTTTTTACTTTATTATTGTTGCATATTTATTATTAATTATTAATATTTGATAATTAAATAATAAAAATTATTTGTATTTTTTTATAAATTTATTTCTAATTCAAATTTTAATATAGTTATAATGTTTAAACATAACTCTAATATATTTTATTAATTAAATCCTAATTAATAGTCTCTTAAACACAAAATTTAAATTTAAAATAATATGGAAACAAATCATCTTAATTTCAAATTTTATTAAAATATTTAATAGTTTAGTTGATGAATAAAAATTATTTGCATTTTTTTATAAATTTATCTTTTAACTTAATCTCTAATATAGTTATAATTTTAATATATTCTATTAATTAAATCTTAATTAGTACTCTTTTAAAAAATTTAAAATATTGTGAAAATAAATCAATTTAATTTAGATTTTTATTAAAATATTAATAAAAATATATTACTAAAGTGTTTAATAGTTTAATTGATGTCTTTGTTTATTTGTTGTATGTTAATTTTGTCAATGATATACTGTTTGGTTAGGGGTAAGTGAAGAGAGAAAGTTAAAGATTTTGAACAATGTGATTTTTTTTTTGTTTTTACTTTAGTAAATTGTAAACTTCAACACATGCTATTTCCTTATTTATATTAGAAATGGAAATATAAAAATAGGTGATATGGGTTTATTTGAACTTGTGTCAATCAATGTTAAAAGATTAATACTAACCAATTAGCCAGTTGAAGAATTATTAGTCATTTTTAACTAATGCTAAAAGGTCGATGTGGGATTTTTAACATTATTAGTCATTTTTTAGATAATTATTATTTTTATTTTGTTTATAATTATAAAATTAACCGCATAAATAAAATTATAATGATATTTTCTATAGTATATAATTAAAATAAATTATATTGATTACAAACTAGAAATTGATTTTAGGTTATTTCAATGAAATGTTTCAATTATTTGTATTTATATAGGATAAGGTTACTTTTGTCAATTATAATATTACATTTCATTAACCTAATTTTACTCCCTCAAAATTCAATATATCAATCAAACACAATCATTTTATATTTCCCGGGAAGTAACTTCCTCGGAATTCTACTTCCCGAAAGTCAATTTCTCTTAAAATAGAACCAAACGATCTCTAAGTCCTAAACATCGTGTGATTAGAATTAATTAAACTAATGAGGTAATACATAAATAAAATATAGATTTTTATAGTTAAAATTTATATAAAAGAACATTGAATAAAAATATTTCAACAATTCTTCTTTTATCGTTTATCCATTTTTAAAATTTCAAATAATTGATCATATTTTTTTTAGATTTTAAATATATTTAATTATAAAATATTTGATAATAATAATTATTCAACTAAAATATAAACAAAATTAAAATTATAAATATTCTTTCTTTTCATTTTTTATTTTTCTTTTCTTAGAAAATTTTTAAATTTTATTTTAATTTTTATAATTTGATTGGATCTCAAATATATTTTTAAAATTTATTTACAATTATTTTAATTGATATCTAGATTATTGTGAGTTTAAATTATTAAATTATTTTATTTAATTAATATTTTTAAGTTAATTAAATTTAGATAATGTAAGTAAAGCGCATGAAGTGCGGACCAATAACTAATTTGAAATGAATCCTATTAAATTTATGTTACAAGAAAACTTTCTTTGACTACCGTTTTCGCGTTTTAAAAACGTTTTCTGCGCCGAAACGTTTAAAAACTTTTTGTAAATATTTTGGGACCGTTTTCGTAAATTGAGTAATTTGAAAATATATTTTCACTCTTTGGATATGTTTTCATAAACTAAAAACTTTCAAAAATTATTTCTCTAATTAAAATAAATGTGCAAATAAATATAAATTCATAAAACATATATATATTTTTTATGAGTATGAAACTTGTAATTTTTTTAGATATGATTAATTATTGATAGGGCTTGAAATTATTGTTGAATACATTTAATGGTTTATAATAATTTATATATTTATATTTATAAATATAATTTTGTATTTTTTATATTTACACATTTCACCAACATTTCTGTTTCTTATATTTAAAAAAAAAAAAAAAGAGATTTTTCCGTGTCCATTTTCGTGTTCCACGCTTCCATGTTTCCGTTCCGTACAACACAGTACAAAACTAACATAATACTATTTATAAAACCAAAATACCTTTATAAATATATTATATATATTTCTTTATAGTTATTGAGCATTTATATTGTAATCTTAATAATAATCTTAAAAAGCTTATTTCTTCAAATCATTGAATATTTTTTAATAAAATAGATTATTTATTTCAAAGACTAAAAATAATAATAATAAATAAAAATATTAATTATCTATTTATATGTTATTTTTCTATACAATTACATTAGAATTTTAATATTAACTTTTTAATATCTAAGTTTATTATACTTATGAATGATAATATTTATGTTATGAAATAAACCTTCCATATTATGAGGCATATGAATTTATTTTATTTTTATTATTAGATTTTTAAATCAAATTTATTGGTGTATTGTTTTTTTTAGGAATACAATTTATTAATAAGAATATAAAGTATTATACATACTCAATTAGATTAGACGTAAAATTTACTATATAATAACTAATTGAGAGTCTAATAACCTTTTGACAAATCAAAAAAATTATTTTCTTTCTTTTAAATAATAAAATTAAATCTAAAAGAAATAATATTAATAAAGGAATATATCATCCTATCCCATTTTATTGGTTGAAGTTCTGCTTTTGCAAGTTAAAATATAAATTCTTTAATCAAATAAAATATCTTATTTAATAATAAAGCCTTATAAAAAATGGACCAAACCCTAATCTGAGAAGTGATAAAAAAATTTTCAAATATAAAGATAAAATAACAATAATAAAAAACATATCTATGGGAAGACAAATTTGAGTTTATTAGAATTGAAGTTATATAACAATTGCGATTTTTAATTTTAATCTCTAATTTTATAAATAAAATTTATTTGAAAATATAATTCAGTTCTATTGATTTTTTAGTTGAAAAAAATAAAAAAACCGCTTATTGATTTTTATTTTCTCAATCTCTCTTTGGACTGATAATTAAATTTTTGCAGACTCACCAGAGATGCTGCTGTAGATGTGGATACAAACTTACCATTCTTATCTTCCAATTCCAAATTGGATTAGATGTAGAAATTCGACAGAGATGTGGAAGCCAAAACAATGATGATGAGCTGCAAAACTAGAAGCGGACACATAGTATATGTAATGGGGCTGTGGCCCCACATCCAAAAAAAAATTGTTTATCCCATAGATATTTAAATTGAGTTTGCCCCTATAATATAGCCAACTCATAAAAGGTTTTTCAAAAAAAAAAAAAAAAATTATTGTTTTACCATTTCTTTCTGTCAATAGTGAAATTTACGGCGTTTGAAAAAAAAAAAAAACTATTTTTTAATTAATTCAATGTAGAGGGTGATACGTGATACAGCCTGTAATTTTATTTTTAAAATTTTTAGAAATTTTTTTGAAAAACTTAATAGTTCGCATTGCACATATGTCCTGCATATACATACATGAATTAATATGGTATTATTGTGATACATGCATACACATAGAGATGATATATAGAGTTGCATACCATACTTGCATAAAGAATATTGCATATTTATATTTTGTATGACTTGCTACCGATGTTAAATGAGTTGTTTGTGTTGTGCTGTAGAATTGGAATGAGGCGGATCACCATGGTGGAAATGGTTATGGGGTTCGAATGATGTGGGTCACTATGGTGGCGTCGCCCCTTGTGATTTGATGCCAAAAAAAGAAAGAAATATGTAGACGAGTCATCAAGTCCGAACGTGGTAGGCTCCTTGAATGCACAAGACAAGAACCATGGGTTGTGATATACAGAAATGATTGAGCATGCTTAGTTGGCTTTGTTCTTGGGGTTGGTGATTCCATAGATCAACATCATGTGTTGTGAATGTTTGAGATTTGTTGTAATTATATTGATTGAATGCTTTTCCATTCCATAATAGCTGAATGATTAAGCTAAATATATATTGCCTGGGATTTACTTATTGAGTTTAGGCGTTGACCTTAATTTGGATATCTTTTCAGATTATAATTTTTCCAATAACTCGTTATCCTTTACCACCATACTTGTAGAATAAACGTTGAAAACAGAACCTTGATAAATCTTGTGAAATTATAGATTCTTATATTGTTCTGCAATGATAATAATTTGTGTAATTTAGTATTATTGCCCATCTTATCTCACAAAAAGTTGAAAAAATTGATTTTATTTATTTTTTTTAATATTGAGTTAGTGAATACAGGAAGCTCTCTTTATAGTGAAGAGTAACTCTAATAAATTTTGTAGCACCATGGAAGTTATATTTTTCAAATTCTCATATACCCAATTCCTTTTTATCCAAGAGTGGCATATTCACTTCAAATAGACATATCTAAATGGAAGATCCACAGGAAAAATTAGAATGAAATTGAGCCAAAAGAAAATTGGGAGCTAGAGAACAGCAATGCTATTCATCGTAGAACCTGCAACATATTATCCAAACACCAATTCCTCAATCACAAAGTTGAATTGCATTATTCAAAAACACACCACAAAAAGGAATGTGTAAAATGTATTTCTCAATTTTCTTAGTTACCAAATCAAAAATAGCACTGAAAAGCTCTTTCAATTATAGAGAAAAGGCAGGAAAAAGAAATAGAGAACGTGTTTCAATTTTCCTACGATTCCTCGCCAACCAAACAGCTTGAAAGCAAAATTATAATGATCTAATTGTATAGACTTAGATTGAATTTGTGAAACTTGGACCTTTGCTGATTGATTTTAAACTCAGCCAATTTTGTAGTGAGATATAAATTTTGGACCATTGAATATTTGTTGATTCATTTAAACTGGTGAAAAACAAGTAAACTGTTTGTAATTGGTCTGGAGTATAAATCGGCTTATACATCGAGTGTAGGTAAATATTTCCTCTTTAAACAGTTTCCATATTATCAATTAGGAGTGTGCACAGGTTGGAATGTGAATTACATAATTTTCAATCTCATCCTAAAATTTTGGGACATAAGAGATGAAGCCCAGTCTCATTCAATAGTTATATAGTTCCATCCCAATGTTTTTACAAGACGGACCAAATAAGAATTTGAATTTATGGGACAAGATTTAATATATTGAATTGAAAATCAATCATGGTCTTACTAAATTATTTTTTACCAAAAAGGATAAAATTATTGTACTTGTCAATTACAATAAAATTCATCATTATGAATTCCATGCCAGATTATGAGACAAGACAAGATCGGACAAAACTTGTGTCGACACATTAATTTAAATTAAAAAACCTGTATTATTCCATAATTGCTTTTGGGACGGGATTCGGGATGATACATTTAAATTAATATCGGGTTTTCCTTTTGGAATGAAAAATTTGTGATGAATTTTTAAATAGGTCAAGATTCTAGCAGCCTCATGCACGTCTCTATTATCTACGTATATCTATCTATCTCTAAGGTTGAATATATAAATTACTTCTAAACTTTACAACTTTAACCTTGCGGCACTCTGAATCTTATGGATGACCTATTGTGCACTTAAACTTATAAATTTTAATAGTATTGCATACTTTTCGACCCTAATATCAATAATTTTTAGTATTTTAGTTTTTATCTGCAAAATATCGACTTCATATTTAGTTAACATAACTTTTAGAACAATAATTTTTATAAATTTTAACTTTTTAATGAGTTTAATTGATCTAATTTTATAATTTCAAGTATTAAATAAAGTAAATTTAAAAATTGAAGTGTTTAATAAGTGTAATTTATAAGTTAAAGTGTTTGATAATGAAAATAAAAGTTGAAGTGGCATAAAATCAAATTAATAAAGTTTAGGGGTGAATTTTTGTATTCTGACCTATCTTTTAGCCTAGTTTTTAAAGCTTCTTAAGCAATGTGACCTGTGTATTCCTCTGTAGATTTCCAACTCATTTGTATTGACCCTTTGTGCATTGTAGCGCGCAAGAAATGAAATTTTTTGGGCAAATGGTATAAGCTTCTGTCTCTCAAACTTTGAATGGAGTTGCATCATTCTTATTTTCATGGCAAGCAGCTCAACTAGGTTTATCTTTTCCCACGAATATTACGACACAAGGAGCTACCATTTGCTAGTCAGCGCTTGTGAAATTGTAAAAATAGGGTGTGTGAGTGTAATATATGGTTTAGAAGGGAAAAAAAGGTTATTTAATCCATTCATTATCTTTCTCTTTGGATCATCTTTCTCTCAACTCCAAGCTTCCCATGGCTAATTGATTTTATAGATTGTCTGAATTAACAAGAAAATCACTCTCTCTCTCCATTTTACAGTTTGATTTTGCTGGATCAAAACTAAGTTCACCTTAATTTTTATTTTACTTTTATTAGATTTTAGTTTAATTGGGTTTGTTTTTGAATCAAAGTCAAAGTGTTTATTAGATTTTTCCCACTGGTTTATATAAATAAGGAACCAGTCTCGAGAATTAAAGTCATCAAGCAAAGCCAATTGGCAATTTGGTCTGAACTTCTCTTCCATCTCTGCACATGCTCGATCCAGCTCAGTAGAATCTATTCGGTCTTGGACTTTTAAAGGAACCACGTTCTAGAAAATAGGAAAAGTAGAAAATCCCTTAGTTTCCTCGCATTGAATTATCTTTTCAAGCTCATCTAAACACCAATCTTAAAATGCATAGGTTTCTGAGATGATAAAAACGAAGAAGACGAGAGGATAATCCAAAGAGGAGTTTCAGGCTTATTTCATTCTTTCTTTTTTTTTTTTTTTTAACAAAATGAAACAGTTTGTATAAATATTGCTTAGGATATCACACTGCAATTGATCAACAACTACGCTGCTGTGGAGACTGGGAAATTGGATAAAAAATATTAAATTATTCTTTTGACCGTTTGTGCTCAACAGATAAGACTCCAGCCCAACACATAGGCTTGTTTTGATCCATTTTTTTACCCAAGTAATGGAGTTTTTTGCCCACAAAATTGAAAAATAGCCAAGACGAATTTTTGCTCCAAGTTTAAGGGGCATTTTAAACATTTTTCCTTCTTTATAATGTATATATCTTTTATTTTTAAAGTGAATAAACTATTGTATTATACACATTTAATAAAAATTTACTATTCTTTTTTTTTTTAAAAAAAATACTGTAAATAAAATAATCACAACAAATTAATTTGAAAATTTTACAAATAGTTATTCGTTTGAAGTTGATGAACAACAAATAAAATACGAAAAAACTCCAGAAGAATGGACTGTAAATAAAATAATATCCAAATCATCTAATCATTAATACAAAAAGGCTTCTTTAATGCAAAAGATGAAATTAAAAATCATTTGAAACACGCATCAACGGAACCAAACACCTTAAACAAATGAGAACTAAGTAAAAGTTAACAAATGGTCAACATAAATGCCAGAGTTATATTTTAAGACAAGACCGAGAGAGTAACTAATAATCCGACTATTACAAATACTCAATTGAATAAAAAAAACCCATCTCATTAGTCCATTGGACATTATCATGTGTAATGCAGTTTTCTGCAGATTCAAAATTCACTCGGAAGAAATACTAATCTTGTCCTAAAATTAGTTTTGAATCCATAGAAATTTAGCAAGCAAAGAAATTATTCAGAATCTCATTATAGTAAGCAATGCTAAAACGAAAAGCTAATTTTAGTCAACTACGTATTTTGAAAAGCTTTTCCACTTTTGCTCATAGCTCTCTACATATGCCAATAAACAGATCCCTGTTAACTATTGGACTGTCAGAAGGCACAAAGCGGCCATGCAGGTAAAATAGAAACTATAAAGAAAAGCAATAGGCTAGAAACCACATCATATAAGAATACAAAAGCAATAAAACAGCAACACTAAAACCCAAACTTCTAGGGAATAAAAACTTGTCAGCAGCCAACCAACCACTATAAGAAAGATCTACCCATAAAGAAATACTGTGATTTTTGAGCTCACCGAACCTCACTATAACTGAAGAATCTTAATACTTCTTTTCCATCCCTCCAGTTGTCAAGGCTTAGCAGCTTCAGCTCTACAAGAGTGGCTAAATGGTTGAACAACATCAATAGCAATCAGCTCCACATTTTTACTCTCAAGTGACAAAACTTCCATAATATAGCCTTAATTTGGTAAGCTAGCAGATATTGCCAATCCCATTTGTTACATTCCGAACTTCTGAGGCAAGTGGCTTACTTGCCTTTGAGTCATCTCCAGCTTTTGAAACTGCTCCACTCTCTGAATGCTTTAGTTCCCCATTGGACTGGGCACTTAAAGTGGGTTCCTGGTTAATGTCACTTGCAACCCCCAGTGCCTTGTGTGATCCATTTGCCACTTCTTTCTTCTCATTTTCGAGCTTTCCTTCCAACACCTTCACTCAGTGCATTAGAAATTAGATTCATGCTATAGAATTCACAATACGTATAACGAGAAAAAGCGAGCTAACATAGAAACATAACAGAGTTTGTTAACAAAATAGAGCACAAATAAAGAAAACAAGATTAACATCAATTAGTTGAAAAAACAACCCTTGCCTGTTTCTGAAACTGTTGTTGTTTAGCCTTCTTCTCCTGAATTATCTTCTGACGCTTCTCATAAAATCCAAAATCATCTAAAATGCATGTCTTGCTGGAATGATCTTTGAATATTTTTATCATCTTAAGCCCCTGCTCTATCTTAACCTACAAAATGCAGTTTAGAATAATTTATCCAGATTGAACACCAAATAGGGAGGGAATAATCATTCATCTGCCCAAGCAAGACGTATAGTCACCTCTTGTGTGTCTCTGCTGTTAGTTACAGGTTTGTTCTCATTGTTCGCAAGGGTAATGTGCTTCAACAAACTGTTGGGTATATCCTTTACAATGTGCCACTTCAATGAGAAACAGCCAGTCCATTTGTCCTGTTGCCAGTACTCCAAGTTCTTGTTAAAATCAACTGGCCCCACCATTTCCGCAAGACCAACAAATTGTCCACTAGTATTCACCTGAATAAAAATGCAAACAAGAAAACATTCAAGGCCAGGAATAGTGGTGTAATATGTAAAAGAGCTCAACTGCTTCACATGCTCACCGAGAAGAAAAGAAATACAGGGCAGCCACAAGATTTCTGCTGGGCCTCCTGATATGCTGCATCAAGCTTCTTGTTCCCATTTGGTGTGCTGGCCCAGACATTATACTTTATGCTCTTATGGACATCATCCTCACTATATGATTTTATTATAAAGAACTTAGCATCCGCATAATCATCTGGGAAATCTGCTCTGTTATATTGCTCCCTGTCTGGAATAGACGGCAACTCATCCTTCGCTTCGTTAACGGTTTCAGTTGGTGGAACATTCTGCCCCTTGACAACTGATGTGACAGGCAGATACCCCTTCTGGTTCTTAAAACCCTTGGCCCTTGGACCCCTGTTTAGCTCATTCAAACCATCGACACCCTCGTTGAAATAACCAAAGTGACCACTGCCACGCCCTCTCGGTTTATATTTACTATCAACAGCGAGCCAACCATTTGCATTTATCCTCGAATCATAACCAGTAGATCCAAAACCCATACTAGATCCAAAAGCATGTCCATACTGACCATAAAATTTGTTTGGGTACATCCCATTTATGAATCCATGAGTTGCTCCCATGCCAGACATTGGGCCAGGATGATGCAAACCCTGAATAGTCAAATGATAGTACCATAAGCATAGATGCTAAGCCAAAAACCTATACATTCCAAATCACCGCGCACACAAGAAAACACACAGGCACAAAAAACAACAAAAGACCATAATAAGCACATGTAGCAGCAGCATGCCAGGATAAACCATTAGTTAAAAAATCTTTGTGTACCTACAACATCTTACTGAAATAAATTGCAGGCACCAACTGGATTTGGCAATTCTTTTTACCAGATAACACATCCAAAAGAACAACGACATAACTCTATCATTTAGAACACAGCCAAATAAAAAAGAAAATAGAATAATTCATACCATGTAATTGTTGTTTTGACGAAAATTATGGTTCCTCGAAGATGGTGCATTATTCGCCTTTAAGAAGTTATTAGTAATACCAGTGCTTCTATACTTCCCATCAGAGCAAAATCTTGGATCCTGATAAGCAGAAGTAGGCCCACCCCCTGGCAACATACCCCTTCCATTTGTATTATTTGAATTCAACATTGAATTTTGATATGTTGATTTTATAGGAGCTGAACCATTGTTTCCCTTCATTCCTCCACCACTAACAATGCCACTAGAATTCCCTTTAGTGGTTTCTGCTGGCAAAGACTTTTGTTCAGCCGGTGTTGATGTGGGAAGCTCCCCTTGAGAAGAGGCTTCCTGATTAGGAGTGAATGGGCCACTATTCGGTGTAAGCGGTTGAAAATATGGAGGATATTGATAGTGCTGAGGCCCATATAGTTGACCATCATTGACCAATGTTGGAACTGGGGAAGTTGCAGGTGAATATGGGCCGTAAGGTGCATATCCATAACCATTATGATACATAACAGATCCATTGTCCCCATAAACTCCCTGCCAGATGAAATAAATAATTCAAGAAACTTTAAAAAACTTAAATAGGGGGCTGAAAACTTTGAGGTAAGAAATACAAAAGCACAAAAATAACAAATCCAGACAACTGTTACAAATAAATTAGTTTATCACCAAGCACAGATACGTACCGATGCCATCTCAACTCCTTCTGTATTTGCATATCTGGAATAGTCTTCCCACTCGTTACCACTTCCATTAAAACCTGCAAGAGTATAGGAGCGTGTCAAAACAATTAGTAGACTACAAAGCAGAAGTCAATTTAATCTGGTAACAGACAGCACATATCAGTGTCAGAAGCATTCAGTTCCTAAGATCCTCAAATAAGTTGACCCAGAAAAGAAGCATCTCTAAATATAATTCAAAATTTGAAACTCAACATAAATTCACACATATTATCTTACTTCCATAATAATAGGCAGGAGAGGGATAACTGTTAGGAAGGTAGCACATCGTGGGATCCATTAAATCAGGTAGAAAGGGCGTCACTGACCGCTCGGCTGTGGGGATCTGACCATTTGCAGAAACACCCGACTCCACACCACCATATTGGTAAACAGAAGTCTGCCCAATATACAGAAAGAAACATTCAAAATCGCGTATTCTGAGTGCACTTTAAACGAAAATTCAGGATAATCCAAAATTTAAATTACCTTCTTCGTAGGTTCAGGAATTTCCAAGGTCTTTGTTTGAGAATCTATCGATAAAGTCTGCAGCAATTCTGCAGCTTCTATAGGAAGGACAAGAGAAAAGAAAAGGAATTAGTACATACTTTCGGGCTAAATGATTAAGATAAAATTCATATTCCACCTAAGAGACCAAAGAGACAATCAGTACGTAATCGAATAGCCAACAGAAACAGAACAATAAAATTAGTAGAGTTTCTATCACAACAGAAATCACAGCATCCATAACAGACGATAAAAGTAGAACCCTAATTAAACAGAAAAGATAGATCTCGGCTACCATTAGAAATGAATATTAAGCAGGAAAACAAGTGACTTAAAAGAAGAAAGACCGTATCCCAAATCCAATTTCTTCAATTTTAGAAGAACATATCAAAACAGACAACGAAAACCCAGAAATAAGATTTTCGGGAATGGAGAAAGAGTCATACTTTCAGTAGAGGGAGCAACGGCAGCCATGCGGAGAAAATCGAACAGATCTTATGGATAAAACCCTAAATCTCCGACAAAAGAAGGTGAAATAGGATTTAGGAGTGGAGAGGAAGAGAGCGAAGGGGACAACGGAAGAGTTCACAGCCGCCAAGGGTTAGGGTTTGGCTTTTAGGGAGAGAGGGTTTTGTTCACTCAAAAGTGGTGATTCAAATACAACCACGGCTCTAAAATAAAAAGGCAAAAAAGGAAAAAAAAAAAAAAAGACAAACAGCCACGGCAAAATCTTATGACTTCGTTACCTGCATGTTCTATTGCTAACCATTCTTTTTTTTAAAAATAGTATATATTTTTTAATTTCTTTTTTAATTTATCTGTTCTATGTTATTTTTTATGGTTTTAAATTAATTTTATTTTAAATATTATATTTAATTCTATTTATTTAATTCTTGGAAAAAAATAAAATAATTTCACTTATTCATCGTGTCGCAAATATTAATTATATTGATTGATAGATACTATTTCACTTAATTATATCTTCTTTTGTTTTTTTTTTTCAAAGACTTTTGTTTGTTCTTTCTCCTCTTTTACTGCTGCAATTAAGAATTGTTCTTCCTCCAGAACAAATGAGGGCAACTGATATTGCAATTTTTCAAGAACGGGCCTATGCATGGTCCAATTATGTTAGGAATGAGCCTATTCCGTTGGGATTTTGGCTAAATTCATTTTGGGCCAAGCCCACCCTACAAAGCCTCATATTTGGTTTCACCAACTCGTCTACATTTTGTCATCTCTTAAACTGCAAATAAAAGCATGTTTAATTTAGGGCATGTTCGTAATTATTAGCTGTTATGGTAATTATTAAATTTTTCTACCAACTTTTACCCTCATTAATAATTGATGAAACACTACTTCATCTCTAAAAGCTGTTATAAATACTAAATTACCGAATGATGTAATTAATAGATATAATGTTTTGATTAGAGTTAAAACAGTAATACTTTATTTGCTAAATTAATTATTATATTATTGGAAATTATTTTTTCTCTCCACAAATCTCATCGCTCCTCTCTTGTTTGATTGTCAAACTCTCTCCCTCTTCTCATATATCTCTTTGTTACACCAAACTCTCTCCCTCTTTTCACGCATTTCTCTGTTTCTTTAATGTTCAGGTTGGTGTCCTCTTTCTTTATTGTGGTTTTATTTTTTTTTTTTTCAATTGTCAATCATTTCTTTTTTTTTTTTCTCCTAATTAACTCTACTTCTTAAAATCCATTTTATCTCTTATTTTTCTTTTTTGGGTTTAATTTTGTATAGAAGTTTTAAAGAAATGAAAGAGTAGAGAGATCTCATCTGTCTTCCCTCATCTGATTACCAAACTCTCTCCCTCTTCTCACGTATCTCTCTGTTTCACCAAATCTCTCCCTCTTTTTATGCATTTCTCACATTTAGGTTGGCGAACTCTTTTTTTATTGTGGTTTTAATTTTCTACTTTTTTCAATTGCCAATCATTTTCTTTTTTTTTTTTTTTCTCTTGAGTAACTCTACTTCTTAAGATTCTTTATCTCTTGTTTTTCTTTTTTCAGTTTGATTTTGGATATAAATTTTAAAGAAATGAAAGAGCAGAGAGAGAAGATGATTGATGTTATTTGAGGTTCAAATCCGAAGAAGCTAAGGTAGTTTCTTCTAATGTCTCTTAATTCCTTGATTTCTTTATGATTTCTTAGTTTCAGATCTAAACAATAGTGATTCCATCAAGAATAGGTAGCGATTGAGTTTGGATTTCAGGTTGGAAAAGAATGAAACGATGAACAAATTTTGATTGTTCATGGCATTTTACTGTTGTAGCCGGGAAAGATTCATGTGTTGTTGATGGAAACAATGAAAAAAAAAAATTTTTTTATTTGAATTGTAAAATTTATCGTGTGCAGCTTTACTTTCCCTAAAGTATAAACAAATGCTGAAATGTTCTATTAAAAATAAAAATGTATATATAATTTTCTACATATTTATATTTCATAATCATAATTATAAAAGTATTAACATGTACTAATTGAATTGCAAGGATTTCTTTGCTTAAGTTAATATTGAATTTACAGTCATATTTGGAATCAATTAAGTTTCATTTTTTTTTTTTAAATTGAAAGCAACCTATAAAATCATATTTCTTAACGATGTTGGTTGTCTTCAGAACCTAAAATACACAAAAATGATTTAAAAATAGATAGATCTATAAATTAAGAGAGGTTAAATGGTATTATTTACATCAATTTCTAACTTGAAATACATAATAGAGTGGCAAAGGGTCATTCTAATGTTATTGCTTATTAATTTAAATCACTTAATTATATTAATTAAGCTACAACTCTACAAATTGGAGTTGTTTTTTTTTTTTAAGAAAATAGCATCATTTAACAATAGATTATTTTTGTTAATAAATATATTTTTAATTAATATTTTGTTGTTTCATTTGTTAGAGTTTTATTATGGTAAATGAAGAGATTAAACATTATCATAGTAAATGAAAATTTTTGAAAACCTTCAAATAATTTTTTTTAATGAGTCCAATAATAATTAGTCATTATTTGTTTTTGTTAATTTTTTATGTTATTAGAAGATGAGTGATGTAATATTTTATTGTTATTATTTTGTAACAAATAAATTTAGACCTAATTTTTGGATAATAAATTGACTAATAATTTGTATCATTATTTATGGTTTTAATTTGAGGCATAAATTTTTGTATCTCTTTTTAGATATTCATTTAATTAATTTTTTGTTATTGATTTCGTTAATAGTAAATGCCAATTTTTTTTTTTAAGTTTCCTTTTTCTAAATTTATTTTTCTCGAAATTGATTTATTTTTTAATGTGCATATAACTCAATTACTACTAAATAATTGTGCTTCTTAATATTCAATATAATAAAACCCGTATAAAATATTTTTTTTTTCATTTTTTCTTTGACATCTCTTATCTTTTTGAAATCTCTCTCAATTAAGATAAAAGAGCAATAAAAACCACACATGATACATATTTTTTACTTCTTTTTCTCTTTAAATTCTCGTCATTTTCTTTTTATAATCTCTCTTTGAAATATGAAATCTCTCACAGTTAAGATAAAAGGAAATACTCAAATATTGTAAATTCTCTCTCCTCAAATAAAGCGCCACGTCAGCATAGAGGCAAACTCATGATCCTCCTAAATGAAGGCCCACACTTTACTAGAGGTTGATTTAGTAGCTTATAATTTATAATTTACGAATAATCCGTATTTATAATATATAAATTGAATTTGGTATATTATTATCAGATATATTTTTTACAGTTTACTTTATTAAACTACCATGTTATATTGAAATTGTCAACTCTATTGCATAGGTGACTTCAAAACAAAGAAACAGATGTCAATCATGAAAATAAATATTATAATTTTGATAATCATTATCATCAACAATGATTATTATCATGAAACAAAGACCTTGTCGGTAGGTCTTTATGTCTCTCCTTTGACTGACAATGCGTAGTCAAAGGCAAGCCACGTATGGATTGATCCCTGATTCTTTTCTTTTTTCTTGGTCTTCTTTCTATCTCACAATTTCCACTTCTTGAGTCAACCTTGGTCCAATTCACCCATAGGAGGACTTGTAACACCCACATACTTATCCCAAAACTCAGATAAAAATAAATCCCACATCACATTCTCAGCTCTAGTTGTCTTAACTACTGATTTCAACCATAAGTAAGCCTCTTCCTTCAGCAAGGAAGTAACACAAATCATTCTGTCCTGGGGAGTACACTGCGTCTGCTCCAAAACCGTCTATGTAGCTTGGAGCCAGACTCTGCTACGGAAGGCACGTCATCCTTTCGACCCATAAAATCAATAGCACCATAATTCCTCAGTCTCTCGATAGGGGGACGGACTGAAACAGGGGCTGGTGTGACTGGAGCCTGGGGAACAGCTCCCGCTACCTGCCTCAAAGCAGCAACTAACTGCTGGACTAAATCACCCTGATTAAGCCCAACAAGACCCGCAACAACCTGCCCCACAATCGAGGCGTGCTCTGCATCAGAACCCAAAACACCACCAGCGGCACCATCAGCCGGTATACCACCCTCAGGCATACTACCATCTGGAGGGGCATAACTATCCACTTCCTTATCAGACAGATGCTGAGACATAACTTGGTGCCTACAAAGACCAACAGGTTCGCATTAGAGAGAAGTTCCCAAAACAGATTAATATGACATGTATTTAACCTAAATTACTTATGTAATTACTCCAATCAGATAAACTCTCACACCAAATCATATATCCTAGAATCGTCTAAACTTATGCTCTGATACCACTAAATGTAACATCCATCGCCCAATCCCAGAGGACCAGACGACGAATGCCACATTCAGTGCTGGAGCATCGTCTTATCTTACTTATTAATTCTAGATTATATATTAGAAGTGGCTAAGTTTTTATAAGGAGATAAGTAATATATTTTTGTTTTTTTTTAAAACAAGGTTTAAGGAAATTCCTACAAAAAATTCATAAGAGTTTTCCCTAAAAATCAACTTGCTACACAAAGAAAACATATACATTTCCAATATTTATATATATCTCCAAATCCCCAATACTCCAATTCAACACAACAAATCATGAGCACTTTTAAATACTCATCAATTTACTTAGGTTCTATCATGATATTATATCATTCGTTTCAAGAATTATTTATTAATAATCATACAACATAAATATAAGATGTTATTACTTAATTAATCACAATTTTTATTAATTTACAAAATCAATATTTACAACCTCAATACTTAACAATAATTCTATACATGCCAAAATTACATCTCATTCATCTCCTACCCAAAAATAGAATTTCTTCTCGGATGCTACTCCTCCGGTCTTCCGGTAACATCCACCGCTTTTAACCTATGCGTGATAAAAATTAACGCGTTGAGTGAAAACTCAGTGGTGCTAAATAATTTATTGATAAAATAGCGAAGGATTGCTAAAGCAACAAATCTCAATTATAATTTAAAATACTCAAATCAAATATAAAATAAATACCAAGGACGTACAAATTAAATTAAAATATTTCAAAAGTCATAAAGAACTTCATTCTTAAAAATTCATTAATAATTTGACAAAATTAAGAAAAATTCTATAAATACAAATACATCTCCAATTTTTTAATAACAGAATAAAATTTTATTTTTAGTTAAGGGCTCATACATATATAGAAAGAAATATAAATAGATTCGATTTCAGAATAACAGAATAACTAAACAACAGAATTGTGGCCTGTGAAAGCGCCACCACATATCAGAGACGAGGCATGTGGAAGCGCCCTTAATGGCCTACGAAAGCGCCACACAGAATAATAAGCGCATCCACTTATTCATAAGGCTTGATAAGTCTAGCATATGATCATAGCTTTCATATAATAGAATGGTCTGATAAGCCGAGCATGCTCATATACCGGAATAAATCTCATCTCACTACATTTGAATCATGCATACTAAGCCCAAAACAAAATCATTCTTTTACAAATAACCTTATTACTTATACATAAGTCCTTAGCAAAATATTTCATAACTTAGTACTTATTATTTCAAAATTTCTTAACTTACAACTTGTAAATACTCATCAAAGCTTCCTTATGCTCCAAATCTAATCATATCTTCTTAATACACATACAAACATAACTTAAAATACTTAAAAATCAATGTTTAAAAAGACAAAAAGATGTCTTACCACCTTAGGGTGGTCCAACCTCTTTAGGTCATCAAAAGAGGAAAGAATTCCTTTCCATAAAACACCATACTTCAAGCCAAAAGTACTTAATCAAAACATTAAAACCATAACTTAAAAATATTTAGTCTTAAAACTCATCTTCTTCACTTTCAAACCTTCTTTAAGTTTTGTTAAAACTCTTAAACATTGAAATACAAGAAAGAGATTTTAACAATTATTAATTTACTTATTAACAAACTCATTTAAGTGGAAATCAAACTTAGAAATCAAAGGAAACTTAGTGTCCTTCACCTACCAAAGGTTCGGCCACTCTTCCAAATCAAAAGGGAAAACGTTTCTTTCCAAAATAACCATATTAATCTGAAGGAAAACCATTTAAGAACACATTAAAAACAAAAGAACACAAAAGCATGGAACAAAACCAAGGGCTCTTCCTCCTAAGGAGGTTCGGCCACTCTTGGTTAAAGGTGAAGGAAGTGTTTCACTTCCCTTTTAAGCATTCTAACATGCTTAAGAATCATAGGAAATCAAGTTAAAACATTCAAATACTCATTCTCCAATACAATTCACACAATTCTCAAAATTTCATTTCAAAACCTAAAAGTTGAAAACTTAAAGAAAATGAAAGGAGAAAAGAAATATTAGTGCACTAACCTTAAAGACAAGCTTAAATAAGCTTAGGAAGCTCTATTCTTTAACTTTCTCTTTGACTTTGGAGGATGGTTCTCCAACCTCTCAAAGTAACAAAAATACCCATTAAAATCAAGAAATGATTTAAGATGAAAATGGAGCATGATTTAAAGCATAATCTAACATATAAATACTATGACTTCCTTAATTAAATCCTTAGAATCAAAAATCACAATTTATTTGATTAGTAACTTCTCTCCAAATTCCTTGACTCAAGTCACCAAATACAACTTCTTTTACTTAATTCTTTAAGTTTAATCCTCAAATTTTGGTTTAATTCATCAATTTAAGGTAGTTTAGAGGTAAAGAAATGAGAGAAAATGGAGAAGGAAAGAGAGAGAAAATGGCATGGAGAAGAAGAAGAATGTGTGGTGTTGGTGAGTGGTAACTTTTAAGTAGAAAAGTCAAATTTGGCTTCTTCATTTTATGTTAAATGAATAACTATGATCAAGTCTCTAGTATTTTCATTCAATGGTTCTAACTATTCATCAAATAATTCTCCTCCAATTATTATTTAACTCCACCAATTAATTAAATTAAATCCATAAAAATAATTCCTCAATTGTTTCTTAACATATTACACTAGAAAACATTATTCATTAAATACCTTAATTCTCCAAAAATATTTATGAAATATTTTTTATCCACCTAAATCATGTAAACATGCTCCAAAAATACTGAATAACATATTAGATATGTATAGCAATTTTTTCGGACTGAAATAATATCAACTCCCGGACCGATGATACCATTTACAGACTGATAAATCACGATTACCGACACTGAAAAAGACACTGAAAAATGGACTGTTACAGGACTGATTCGAAATTAAAGAATATCATAACCCATAAGATTTTCCAATTGGATCTCCATTTTGATCTTTTAAACTTTAAGACTACTTTCAATTGTTGTTATATTTTTGCAATTGGCTTCAAAGCTTTTTGTTCTTAGTTATAGATACAAGTTTGAAATACTTCTCATTTACATAGATAAAGAATAATTTAAATCTACCAAAATAAAAAAGACACTTGAAGGTTTAGATTTCAAGCTCCTGCCTCCCCCTTCTATTTACATAACACTATCATTATGGGAATTTCGCAATCATGAACTAAAAAGTAATCTCGAAATTATAATAGAAACAAAATAAATTCAAGAAAATATCAAAATAATAATAAGCAAATTAATTTGAGACTTTTCCTTTATATCCATGGCAATAAAAATTTGAATTAAGAAAAATATTATAAGAAAACAAAAGTAGACACATCTGCATAGAGATATAATAACTGATCATTAACTTCTACCATAATCTATAGATTTCAGCTTTTCTCTTTGTTAATGAAATTGTAATGAACACAAAAGTTAAGATAAGAATAAGTGTAAAAGCAGAAAGCAACTGAAAGAGCATGCATGTCAACTTAAATCTAATAAGAAAGACAATTCTCAAGTTAGTTTGATGAATTATATAAATGCAAATAGCAAAAAGCAATAAGAAGAGCATGTATCTGAATTTAAATCTAAGTAGAAAGCCATGTTTGAAGTTGATAATGTATATATATTGACAAAAAATATTGGTGTGTCAAAGTTCAAATGCCATGAAAAAAAAGGCATTCGGATTTGAGGTTGTTGTGATATAAAAAATTTCAAATAAATTAATTCTATTCATCACAGTCATAAGTCTAATTATATAATATAACACCGTTGACGATGAACAACAACTGATACTATGTAAAACCTAACTGTAGAATTGAAATTTAAAGTTGAAAATAAATTAAGGTCATGTTATAAATTTTATCCCATTATTCATAT
Organism: Jatropha podagrica; assembly: GCA_947857235.1. Lineage (NCBI taxonomy): Eukaryota > Viridiplantae > Streptophyta > Magnoliopsida > Malpighiales > Euphorbiaceae > Jatropha > Jatropha podagrica. Next base: position 26,253 of record CANUEP010020344.1, read on the forward strand.
GAAAAAGGGTGCTAATAGAAGCAGACTACACAAAGATTATTCAAGCCATAGGCCTAGAAAATAACTAAGCAACGATTAACACAACCACTAACATTAAGCTTATAAATATATTCCCTAATTAACTTCTCCTACATATGTAGTTACCTCGACGAGAATGGTAATTTGCTAGAAAAATTAGCAACTGGTAGTTAAGGAGAAAAGTACTTACCATTCTATTGGTCAAAGTATTAGTGTTATTAGTGTTGAAAGGAGCCACTTTGATAACTCATGAAGATAGATTCCATATAAAACTCAGAAATTGCAAAAAAAATACTTTCGTATACTTTGAAACAATTTAAGAATAAAGGTCTTTGGTTGGTTTCTAACAAATAAATCTTATTTATACTAATAAAATAGAAAGTAAAAGAAATACTTTTTTCTTCAAGCTTATTAGTATTAAAAATCTACAATTTTTTTTCTGATATTGTTTTGATAACAAACCTTCTTGTGTACATTGAAGTTGCTAAAATACTTTTTGAGTAGAATAGTTTCTTATTAAAATATAAAATGTCAATATAAATAATAAACCAAAGTGGGTAATTGTTTTCGTTCATTTGAAATAATTTTAAATTTAATCAAAGAGATGTTGAGATTATAACTTGAACCATTAGATGGACCACAACCTCAAAACAACAATAATATCAACAAATCAAGATGTAAAATAATTAAAGCCAAAAATGAGAATTTTAAAATAATTCTATAAAATGATCTTCTATAAAGGTGTTACTTGGTTTTATATTCCAATGGATTATGCTAGGCTTGACACCATTATGCAAGTGTCCTATTCCTGCAAATATTTTGCAGTAAATACATCAATATTAGTTATTTGAATCAATTAATTTTTGAGAGATTATTATTGCATATGAAAAATATACACCTCTCGTTGCTCCAAAAGCTTTATTTACTTTTTGCCTCCAAGTAATTCTCCCTTTTCTTCCTATATAGTAATCATCCAAAATGAGAATCAAACATTGCATACCTGTTTCTCTTTCTTATTTTTCAAGTTCAATATATTCAATCCATTGAGTTACAGATAGGAGCTTACCCATATTCTTTTTATCAACTTCATTTGATACCCTTCAATGAATTAAATAATATATCTAATTGCAAAAATTCTACAATCAAAAAGAAAAATAAATTTAACATCAATAATATATATATACATATATATATATATATATATATTATATGATTCAATATCCATTAACTAAGTCCTTATAAATAAATAAAAATAATATTGACTTAAAAGGAAGAAAATAAAGATGATTCACTTACAACATTTGCAACCTATAAAATAACCTCTTATAGAAGTATTCAAGAAAATAAACCTAATGTAGCAAGTCCAAATTCACAAAATCTCATTCAATCAAAGAAAAAAGAAAATGTATATATATATATATATATATATACATATATGATAAAAGTAAAATATGAACACTCAAGAATTGCTATGAGATGTAATAATGTGTCCTCTAATAAGTGGTGATACAAATATTTATAGTATTCTTCCTATTGTAACTGGAGACATAAATGGTAATAAAATATTGAGAGAGAATCTTGGGCATTAGTTATATGATTAAATGAGTCTTAATATCTCTTTGACCGAACGATACCTTTATTTGAACTGATTTGAATAATGTCCGGTCCATTCAATTAATTCCTCAACATAACTGTTCGGCCCATTCTATTGCTCCGCATATTTTATCAATTGCTTGGACTATATTGTTTGACACATTCTGCTCAGGTTATTATGTTGTTTGACACATTCTGTTCAGGCTATTCTGTTGTTCAACACATTTTGTTCAGGCTATTCTATTATTCATCCGATTTTATTAATTTTTTTCCTATCAAAATTCCCCCCCAGAATATACCGAATCATTTATGTTCGGTTGAAATCTTGAACATGCTTGTTCATCATTTTTTATTGTTCATCCCACTCATCTTTATGTTCATCCTTTTTCTTTGTTCTCCCATTTTCTTGTTCTCCCATTTTCCATTCTCCCAAATTGTAAGAGGTTATTTTTATACTTCATCTAATGAAATTTCATATTTCACTTTTTTCAAGCCCTTTCAATGTTGAGTACTCAAGCTCATTTCTATCCCGAGCTTACTTAGACTCGCGATCTTATGCTATGTACATTATTTGTAGAGCAATTCACTATTTTGCTCTGTATTTTTTTTATTTTTCTTAAGTGGAGAACGATGGAGAATAGGAGAATCATAGGATATTTGCTTTCATTGCTGTAAATAGCAGAAGATAGTGTAGTTTGGATGTGCAATTGTAATCAGCAATTTCTTTATTCATTTTCCTCAACATTTCCTGCTCGTTAGTCTATGCTTGTTGGACTTTCCAAGCTTCATCTAGTCGAATATAATTGTTTTCTCGGAACATTAATTCTACAAAAGAAAGTGGAGGATCAATATTAATAGAATCACACAGTTTTCCATAATTACAGTTTTTTGACATGGCGCTAATAGCCACTTCTGCATTTAGATCCTCAATTTGCATAGCTAATTTCTAAAATTTATTAAGATACTCCTTAAGCGATTCTCCCTCATCCCTTTTGAAATCAATCAAGTCTGATGAGATCTTTTCGCTCAGGATACATGTGACAAATTGAGCTTTAAGGTAGAAGCTAATTGAGCAAATGATGCAATTGATCATGTCTTGAGCATTTGATACCACACTTGTGTTGTTCCCTCCAAAGTCGCTAGAAATGCTCGGCAAAGCAAAGCATCTATAGTTTTCTGGATGTGCATTATTGTTTTAAAGTTAGCTAGATCACTTTTGGCATCTGTTGTTTCATCGTATATTTGAAATGTTGGCATTTTAAACTTTGAAGCAAAGCCCATAATGACTGATATCTCCTACTACTCTAAATTCTTTAAGAATTTCTGTGATTCTTGCGCAGAAGTTTTCTTTGTTCGCCCCTTTGTTTCTTGCTCGGGAGTTTCTTTTGTTCATCCCTCTAGTTCTTGTTCGGGATTTTTCGTTACTCACCCCTTCTGGAACATTTGTATTTTTTCTGTAGTTTGTTGTTTTTATTCTCCATGAGGATTCAGTTTCCTCATGGATGTTCGTTTGCTCCTCATGTTCACCTTGCACCACTCGTTCTCTATTCCTATGAGAATAACTAGTTATGTTGCTGGAAAGATTGATAATGTTAAGAACACATAAATTGTTCTAGGATTGATGCAAAATTATTATATACTTCTGCTAAGACTTTTGCGGGTTTTGGGTCTATCATGGATGGAGGATTAGAAGACATTTTTTTCTTTTTAGAGATAATTGCGAGGAGAGACTTGCAAAAAACTGAATATGAAAACTAAAGTGTTTTCATGCTCACCGCACCAATTTGATAAAACTAAAATATGAACACTCAAAAATTGCTATGAGATGTAATAATGTGTACTCTAATAAGAGGTGACAAATATTTATAGTATTCTTCCTATTGTAACTGAAGACATAAATGGTAATAAAATATTGAGAGAGAATCTTGGGCATTAATTATATGATTAAATGAGTCTTAATATCTCTTTGACCGAACGTAACCTTTATTTGAATTGATTTGAAAAATGTCTGGTCCATTCAATTAATTGCTCAAAATAACTCTTCGGCCCATTCTATTGTTCGGCATATTTTATCAATTGCTTGGACTATATTGTTTAACACATTCTGCTCAGACTATTATGTTGTTCGGCACATTCTGTATATAATAAAAAAGATAATAAAAGTTTATTCAAGTTGATTCAACGACACCATAATTTATTTGGGAATAAAAAAGACAAAAAAAATACCAACATATGGGAATTTAATTGGTTACCTGGTTCACATTCACGGTCATGGCAAGAGGAATAGTCTCTATCTTTGTCTCAATCTATCTGGGTTTCATTGGCGGTCCTTATTGCAATGACTGACCTGTTAAATACTTGTTCCAAAAGAGGCGGTGACTTCTACCTTTTTCTTCATTATAATGTAGTCGAGGAATGAACATAGCGGCATTCGTTAAAGAAAACGGATGAAGATACGAAGTATATACATATTTTTAATAGAGATATTATTAAATCTTATAAAGATAAATGAAGAAAATCTTAAATGTACACAAAATGGAGGCCGAGAAGAAACCTTAACTTATCGAAAACCACCTTGCTTAGTATTATGATCAAAGAACACTGTTAGGTCATGGAGTGAGAGAGGTTGAGAAACAAATACTAAGCACTTTGGGGAAGTTGCACTTTTAAGGAAATTTGAAAAAAAAAAGGTAAAAAAATAAATGCTTAAAAAGTTATAAAAAATTAGAAAATTTATAAAAAGAGAAAAAAGGAAATATTGAAATGACAGAGTGCCAACTCAGTTTTATCAAGATATTTTTTATTTCAGGATTATATATATATATATAGATGATGATATAATGATGTAATGATATAATAATTATGAATTAAAGTATTAATTTATTCATTAATTAAATTATGCACACAAATCAACATTTCAAATTAAACGAATGTATAAATGAAAAAAAGTTCTCTTTTTCTATTATGAGATCCAACGTGGCAAAACTATTTGACACTTCAAATGCTAATTTTCCACATCAACTACGTGTGTAGCGCATAACTTGTTTATCACTATATTGAAGTGTGCAATTATTAAAAAAAATAAAATTGAGGGGACGAAAAAGTCATTTCTAAAGTATAAGGGGCTACAAGATTTTTTTACACAAGTTCAATGAGCAAATGATGTATTTGACCAACTAAGATATGTATCATCGTTTAAAAATGGGTGAGTTAAGGGAAGGTGAGGGTAAATATGGGTAAGCCTTATCCTCCTTTACCTCGCAACTCAAATTTGGCTATACCCCAATTTGGGGTGTAAGGGAGGATAGAAAGATAACTAAGTATTATTGTACTACTTTTAATTATTTACCCCCTCTCTTTTCCTCTTTCCAAACATAAAAAATATGTATTATCTCTCTTTATGTTTTCATTAATTCACCCCTTCCCAAATATAAATATTATTTTATTATAACTCTCCTTACCCTTCCCCCTCTTACCCTCCTTACCCTTCTACTAATTACCCTTCCATCACCTCATTCAAACAGATTGGGAAACGTTGTTACGGAATAAGCTCTTAGACAAATGTGTTTCTTAGCAGTTTCCTCTTCTTTCCTTCATTAATTGTTTTTTTCTTTGTATCCATCAAGCTTATAGATATGGAGACTTGGAGAGGTGTTGATTATTCTCTCTTATGATAGTCACTCCCTCCTATTTCTTTTTTTTTTTTAATATAAATTTCATATTTTTTATCAAATAAATTGTAGATTTATGTTTGTTTGGCAAAGATTTATATTATTTATATTCAATTATCTTTTATGATTTATCTCCATTTTTATGTGGACTTTGTAATTCTCTGTATTATATGGAGTTTATGATCTCTCCATTGTATGTGGAGTACTTGTTCTATTTTATTTATTTATTTTGTTTTATTTGGAAAATTGTGTAATTTGTGGAGAATATAATACATCTAGAAATAACTAGATGAAGGCCCATGCACGAATTATTTTGTCGGTTTGTAATTTATAATTCATAAATGATGGGTATTTATAATATGTAAAAAATGTACTGATTTATTTTTCCATGGGTTACTTTGTTATATTACTTTGTTATATATAAATTATAATTTTATTAATTTATTTAAATAATTGCAAACTTCCATTAATCCTAACAAACTTTTAGTTAGAATTTATAATTCAAACAATTTTAAAGGTTGTTTCTTAATCTAAATAATTCTATATAAATAAAATTCCAAAATTCAAATAATGCAATGTTAATACACAGTAAAATTTTGTATAATTTAATTATGTAATGATAAAATATTTAATTTTTAAAATTAAAAAAAATCCAATGAAAACATAAAAGAAAAAAAAATATACCAATAAAAAAGGTCAAATTATCAATATATACAGAGAGAGAGAGAGAGAATGTAACAGTCTAGTTTTTTTCAGTGTCGTGAACAGTGATTTACCGATCTATGAATAGTACCATCGGTCCGGGACTTGGTATTATTTCGGTCCAAAAAAATTGTTACATGTGTCTAGTATGTTAATTAATATTTTTGGAGCATGTTTGCATGATTTAAATGGATAGAGAATATTTTATAAATATTTTTAGAGAATTGCGACAACTTAGGAATATTATTTTTATTACGGTATATTAAGGAATAAATGGTGAATTATTTTTGAGAAGTTAATTTAATTAATTTGTGGAGTTAAATAATATTTAGAAATGAATTATTTGAAAAATATTTGGGGCCATTGGATGAGATTACCTAAGACTTGATCTTAGCCATTGATTTAGTATAAAATGAGAAGCAAAGTTTGACTTTGCCACTTAAATCACCAACACTTTCTCTCTCCTCCCTTCTTCTTCCTCCACACCATCTTCTTCTTCCTTCTTCCTCCATTTTTCTTTCATCTTCCTACCTCCAAATACCACTAAACTGCTAAAATAGAGAAAGTAATTCTATTTTTTATATTTTTATCATAACATACAACCACCAATTTATACAAGAATATTCACTTAATTCTAGCCTAGGATTATGTATTTACATCCTTAATTCTAGCCTAGGATTACGTATTTATATCCTTAATCTAGGTAACGGCTATAAACAAGGAAATCTGAACCATAAATACAAATTATCCTAATTAAATAACAATTACTAATGCCTCTCCTCAAGGTGGTGCATGTAAATCTGTCATGCCCAGCTTCTTCACAGATTCTTCAAAAACTTGCTTAGATACTCCTTTTGTTAAGACATCTGCAAGCTGTTGATTTGATCTCACAAATGGCAGTTCAATAACCTTACTCTCCAACTGTTCCTTTATAAAAAATCGATCAATCTCTATGTGTTTGTTCCGATCATGTTGAACAGGGTTGAATGCAATTTCAATTGCTGATTTATTATCACAAAATAGTTTTATAGGAGTTTGTAACTCGAATCCGATATCCTTCAATAATTTCTTGATCCAAAGAAGTTCACATATACCCAACGCCATGCCTCTAAATTCAGCCTCAGCACTGGATCTTGAGACCATGGATTGCTTCATACTACGCCAGGTTACCAAATTTCCACCAACAAACATAAAGTAACCAGAAGTGGACCTCCTGTCATCTACACAACCTGCCCAATCAGCATCAGTGTGGCCTTTTACATAGAGGTGACCATGATTTCTAAATAAAACACCTTTTCCTGGACATCCTTTCAAATACCGAAGAATTCTTCTCATAGCAGCTAGATGGGATTCACGCCGATCATGCATGTATTGGCTTACAATATTAACAGCAAATGTTATATCAGGTCTTGTGTGTGCCAAATAAAGTAGCTTACCAACAAGTTTTTGATACCTCTCTTTGTCAGTTTTTGTATCACCATTAGTTCCCAAACATAATTTTAAATTTTGCTCAATTGGTGTGTCAACTGAACAGCAATCCATCATACCACTTTTTACTAGTAGGTCTAAGACATGCTTCCTTTGTGACAAAAAAATTCCATCCTTGGACCTAGCCACTTCAATTCCCAAGAAGTACTTAAAATCCCCTAAATGTTTCATTCAAATTCATTTGCTAGGTATTTTTGCACTCGATCGATTTCAACCTCGTCATCTCCTGTCAAAATCATGTCATCCACATATATTATAAGAGCAGTAATAGAACTACCATTCTTTTTCAGAAACAGTGTATGATCGACATTACTTTGACAGAAACCAAAATTCAGCATTGCCTTCGTGAATCTCTCAAACCATGCTCGAGGAGATTGCTTAAGGCCGTAAAGGGCTTTGTTCAGCTTACAAACCTTATTACTCCCTTCATACTTCTTCACACCTGGAGGCAATTCCATATACACATCTTCTTCCAACTCACCATGTAGGAAGGCGTTTTTTACATCGAATTGTAATAGGGGCCATTTCATGGTAGCAGCTAATGATAACAGAATTCTTATAGTATTCAATTTTGCAATTGGGGCAAATGTCTCTAGGTAGTCAATTCCATAGGATTGAGTAAAGCCCTTAGCGACTAACCTTGCCTTAAACCGTTCCACAGAACCATCGGCATTGTGCTTCACAACACAAACCCATTTACAACCCACAAGTTTTTTACCTTCACTTAAATCTCATAAGCTCCATGTGCCATTCTTTTCTAATGCTTGCATCTCCTCATCCATAGCTTTGGTCCACCTAGGGTCTTTCAACGCCTCCTGCACATTCTTAGGAATAGAGACAGAGGAAAGTTTTGATACAAGCAGTGCATAAGACTTTGACAACCTATGAGTAGAGACGTAATTTGCAATTGGGTATTTAGATTTGGAAGAAATTTCTTGTTCATATTGTATGGGTGGCTTGCCTCTATTAATCCGATGGGGTAAAGAATAGCCAACATTAGGCTCTGGTCAGGTTCAATTATCTCAACTGTTTCAGATTCAGAAGTAATAGGTTTAGAATCAATTACTTGGTTTGGTGATGATAATTGTGGTTGAGCACTAGGAGGGAGAATATCTTAAGATACTCGGCTTGATCAATGGATTCAATATTAATCATCCATGCATTTTCACTTATTGGATTAGCTAAACCTTGTCCCTCAGTAGTATTAAATTCTAGTTCAACACTAGATTCGGCTAGATTAGGAATCACAGTATCACAGCAATTAGAATTAAACAACATAATATCAGCATCAACTTCATTAGATTCAGTCCCCTCCTGAAGTGGAGGCACAATAGGTATATAAAAATAAAGTTGTTCATTAAAAACACAATCCTTAGAAATAAACATTCTCTTAGACTCAGGATGGTAGGCTTTATATCCCTTCGTATGAGCACCATATCCTAAAAAAACACACTTTAAGGCTCTAGCATCAATTTTAGTTCTTAGGTGTGAATGAACATGAACATAGCAGACACATCCGAAAACTTTAGGAGGTAAATGCACCATAGAAGGAAGTTCATATTTTTTAGAAAGTTTTCTCAAAGGAGTTTCAAAATTCAAAACTTTTGAAGGAGTTCTGTTTAACACATACACAACACTTGACATAGCTTCACCCCAAAAACTAGTAGGCAAATTGCTACTAACTAACAAGGAGCGAGTAATATTAAGAATATGTTGATTTTTCCTTTCGGCAGTCCCATTTTGCTGGGGTGAATAAGTACAAGCAGTTTGATGTATGATTCCTTTTTCATTAAAAAATTATTTTAAATCATTTGAAACATATTCCCCACCATTGTCTGAATGTAAAACTTTAACAGTTTTATGAAACTGAGTTTGAATCACGGCAAAAAAAATTCAAATCACACAAGAAACCTCACTTTTTTGTTTCATTAAAAAATTCCATGTAACACGACTATAATCATCAATAAAACTAATGAACCATCGCATTCCATTATAAGTTTTCTTAGGTGCAGGACCCCACACATCAGTGTGAACAAGATCAAAAGGCAACATTGACATAGAATTGGATTTAGGAAAAATATTTCTTTTATTCTTAGCAAGAATACAACACTCACAAACAAATTCAGATAAAGACAATCCATCAAATAAAGAGGGAAACAAATGTTTAAGATAGCCAAAAGAAGGGTGACCTAATCTTTTATGCCAAAGCAAAATACTAAGCCTATTCTGATCAACTTTATTTTTGCTAGAATAGAGAACAACAGAAGTAGAAGAACCAGGAGAGTCATCAAGATAGTA
>CANUEP010020385.1:0-17693 GCA_947857235.1 Jatropha podagrica
AAAATTTGGTTGATAAAATTTGGTATCTTTGTTTTAACCCCCCCCCCCCCCCCCCCAAGTAGATATATGGTTTGAGGAAAAACCACACAGAAGCTGGTGGACCTGTGACATCCTAACCTAGCAAAGCGATCCTAAGAGGGCGGGTAAAGCAAGGTTCCTGGCAAGCTTCTAGGATGACAGGCTAGCTAGGGTAGTGGAATGCGGGACATAGGAATGAATTAGATCATATATCGAAAATGGGGTAACTAATCATCAGAGGCGCCTTTTGGTGGAATGATTGGAGAGTTGGAAGAACTCCAAGGTTAAGCATGCTCGCTTGATAGAAATCCTAGGATAGGTGACCTCCTGGGAAGTTCCCATTTCACCTGCAGGACAAAACCATGCAGGTCTTACCGATCTAGTGTGGGATGGATCTGACTTGATCCAAAGCGAACAATTCCTCTGGTGGTTGGAGTCAGGGTGTTACAGCCGTTCCTTCCACCTCTACTGTCGGCCCCTCTACGTTTGTTGTCCAAACCTCCGATGAAGCACCACCGCCTACCTCCAATGACCAAAGCGACAATGACCCACCTCCGTCGCGAGGTCGCACTAGAATGTGGAGAGGTAAGAGCTAGTACCCCTTTGGCCCCTCTGATTTGAATGGTGCGTTGCCCTTTGATTTATTCATCCATAAGAATAGGTACACTTGTGTTCAAAATCTCAAAATTATGCCATGTAAATCTGTTGACGTACCTTCTCTTATTGCGCTTCAATTACATGATGAATTTTGTGGATTGGTTGATGTTATTGGTTGGAGGAAATTTTTCTTTTGTTAGTATCTTGCTTACATAGAGTTATGTCTAGAATTTTACTCTACGTTTGAATTTATTCACTCTTCAGAGTCTTTTTGGCTTAGTACACCTGATTCTATTAGGTTTCGATTGATGGGCCATATGCTTAATTTTTCTATCACATCTTTTAATATTACATTGGGTGTCCTTGACAGCGAGTCTACTAAGAGCTTTGACTATTTGAGTGCCTATTGTGATTACCCTGATGACTTTAACGCTTTGGATGCCTATAGGACACTCACAGGTCAAGTTGATATTATTTTTCATGCTAGTCAGTCTAAGGCCAGCTTGATTCAAAATGCTACATTGCAATATATTCACTGTTTTTTTGCCTCCACATTTTTTGGTTGCATTGAGGACACTACCGTCCTCTCGAAACCTGAATTATTTTTCTTGTGGTGTATGGTAACTAGGCAGTAAGTGAACCTTGGTTATTAGCTTGTCACCAGTTCAAAAGTATCATTCTCACTAGACGCGACATGCTTTTATGCTCTATTATTACCATGCTAGCTATTAGACAGGGTGTCCTAGACATTGATGATACTGATTTGCATGTTGCTTGTGCTATGCCTCCTTTAAACTTATTTGTTTTGGACTCTTTTGGTTTATTGTGCTGCGAGGAGTGCGGCTCTTTTGTTTTTGCTCCTGTAGGTCCTATCATTCCCCACCATCAACATATCTTGTCTGCCCCTCCTACTGCCCCATCAGTGCCTCACCAAATTTGGCATCTCACATCGAGTGTTTGGAAGGCAAGATTGATTCTCTCACTTCCACAATCATTGACGTTCGTATTGTGCTACGTGCTATCTCACATCATTTAGAGCTACCTTGGCCCCCGTCTTTCGCTTAGCTCTATCGCAGCCTCCTCCACAGGGATGTTTACTTACCTTCTTTTTCATCTTTCTTATTCGTTTTAGTATCAAGACACCCTCTATTTTATTGATTATTCCACATTGAAGATAATGTAAGGAGTTAGTGTTGGGGAGGAATTTGATTTTGGAAGTGTCTTATTTGTGCTTTATTTTTTTTTCAGTTTTTATTTTTAAGCATTTCATTGAGCACTTAGTGTTTATCCTGCTTATTCCATGGGAACTTTGGTTGCTTTGCATATACAAAATTTTTCAAATTCCTTTCTTGTCTTAAAAGTATGATTATATTCTCTTTTGAACTCATAAGAAGAATTCTTTATTCTTTAACCAATTTCCTTTACATTAAATTGACTTTTTTGGATTTTAGGTAAGGTAATAGTAGTCTTCATTATAGACTTCCATCTTCTCCATACCATAGATAGCATCCGTTGATCATTCTATTTTGTACAAATCATTTAGGCTTCATTAATGGGTGAAACTCTTAAATTTCTTGTGCTTAATTCATTATTGTGTATATTTTAAAACTTTGTTTAACTTATCTAAAGTACTACTCTTGGATGTTTGGATGTATGTTTTGAAAGAAATGGAAGGTGCAAATCACGCAACGTGATGTAAAAGGTGAGGAATAAAAGAGAACGAAAAAAGCAGTAATGCACATAATTTCTCCAAAATTGCAACAAATAAATGAAAAATGAAGAGTGGAGAAGGCACCTTCCTTTCTTTTGAAAAAATTACACCAAATCCTAGAGTTTTGTACTTTGGTAGGTTAACCTTGTGTTTTGATATGTTACAACTTAAATTCTTATGGAACCTAATATGTTGTGTGCATAAATTTTCATGTCTTTTTGTTTTGTACTTAACGGGATGCTTTGAGGTTATTATATGTTGGTATGGGATTCATGGAATAAATGATGATGATTATTACGTTGTTTTCTTTTCAAAATTTCGATCTTTTATTAGAGAATGCTGTTATAGGGTGGAGTGAATTTCTATGTGGGTTTAATTGAGAATTTAGTCATGCTTGAGGACAAGCTTGGAATAAGTGTTGGGGAATTTGATAACTTGTTAATTTAACATAAAATATCATTTGTTTGATTATTATTTAAGGATTTTTAGCTAAAATGAGGATTTTCATTTAGTTTTCCTATTTTCCATAGGTTATGCTAGATTTGTTCAAAAGGAAGCTTTAGAGATTGATTTCTTGAGTTTTTTATGAAGCAACCAAGTTCGAGCTAGATTCTCAGAATGCCTTTTGGAAGTTTTTAACTTACGCTTAGGTAAGCATAAGAAGATATCAGCTCAAAGTAGAACAAAATCCCCTGGAAGTTTTTGGATAGCGCTTGGGCAAGCATGATAGAGACAGATCCAAAATAAAGTAAAGCACTCTGGAAGTTTTGAGATAGTGCTTGGGCAAGCACTATAGAGTCAGGTCTGAAGCTAAACGAAACTCTTTGGAAGTTTTGGACTAGTGCTTGGGCAAGCGTTATACGGACGTGATTGAACTTTTACAGAATCTTGACAGCTATGAAAATATCATTTAAAATGCAAGTTGGCCCACCTGTTAAGGGATTTGACTGATACTCAATTTAAATATTGAGATTTTCTTTAAAAGATATTTTATTTTTAGGGTTTCTTTCCTTCATTATATATAGGATCTTATAATTTGCGAATGGGATCTATCCATCTCCTCTCTTGATTTTTAAACTGTAGTATTTTTACTTTTATTCTTTGTTTTCACCATAGCCATGAGTGGCTAAACCTATTACTTCATTCAATAGTTGATTTCAAGTTGGGATTCTTCAAGATTGTGAGCTCTAAATGCTATAAGTTTATTCATTAATTTGGATTGGCTTTTGTGTGTTTTATGAATCTAATGAGAAACTCCATCTCTATTGTTTTTTTATTGTTTGTTCAATAAGGGCTCATTGATCAACCTAACAGGAAAGCATATAGCTATCAATAAAGTTAAGATTCGTACTATCTAACTGAATTGAATTAGTAGCGAATAATATAATTTGATTGTGACCAGGCCTTTGGATTATATTATGGAAACCCACAATCTATTTTAAATGAACTATGCTTGTATGTTTATTGAATAGGGCAGGGTCTTTCTAGTTTTTACTACTTCTAGTAAATTAAATTCTATCACTTGTTTAGGGTTGTTTGCTTGTTAGGGATTATTCTACGATTGTCTATTTAATCTAATACTACGGAACGGTTTTTCAGAGATGCTTGTTCGAAGATTATAACTTATCAGCCTTTCGGATTATTGAATCGTCTTTGTATCAATGATCAATCAAGAGAATCTTATATTATGAATCACCTTTGGCTGAATCGTTTCTCCCATTGATTTTAATTTTTAATTTTATCACTCTCTGGTTACCTAGTTATTTTTCAATTACTATTTTGATCAAACCCCCCTTCCTTTTTATTTTATTATTTTACCAACTGGTCTTGATTTAAAAATCAGCTTTTATCAGTCTCTAGGGTTCGACCTTATCTATAAATTACTTAGAATAGGAAGAGTAGGAATTATTTTGGTGGTTGACACCCATCAAATCCCATGTTGCAGACAGCTTGCACAAGTCTTTTGAACCTCTCCCAATAGTCATGGAGAGTTTTTGCATGCTTTTGGTTAATGGCACATATCTCCCTTCGAATCAAATCTACTCTTGAGGCTAGAAAATACTTTTCTAAGAAAAGTTGGACCATATCGTCCCACGACCTGATTGATCCTGAGGACAAATAAAACAACCACTCCTTGGTGGCATGTTGCAAAGAAAATGGAATCTCCATCAACTTAATCTGTTCTTTTACGATTCCTTGTGGCCTCATGCTTGAACAAACTACATGAAACTCCTTTAAGTGTTTATTGGGATCTTCATTCTCTAATCCTCGAAATATAGGAAGTAGGTGAATCAACATTGACTTTAGCTCAAATGCCACCTCAAGAGTTGGATAAGTGATGCAAAGAGGTTGTTGCTCCATCGAAAGTGCATAAAGTTGTCTCACCATTTGTTCATCAGCCATGGTGTCTTCTCCTTCAGATTCAGTTGAAAATTCAAGTGTTGGTTCATCTAAAGGAGGTGTGGATGTAGTGGCTGCTTGTTTCTTTTACTGTCTTGCTGCTCTCCTCAGTGCGTGGTCGTTTTCTCAATTTTTGGATCAAAATTCAATTCAGCCTGTTCAGATCTAGTCATCAAAATAACAAATTAGATTTAGATTAGTCTCCGGCAACGGCGCCAAAATTTGGTGGGTGTTGAGGCCACAAAAAATAATTCCTACTCTTCCCATTCTCATAACTTTTAAATAGGGTGAGAAGGCTTGAACCCTAGAGACTAATAAAGAGTGATTTTTAAATTGAGACCAGTTGATTAAATACTAAAATAAAAAGGGGGATTTGATCAAAGTAGCAATCAAAAAGTAACTAAAATAAAGAATTAAAAACAATGGAAGAAAAGATTCAGCCAAAGGTGATTCATAGTATGAGATCCTCTTGATTGATCATTGATACAAAGATGATTCAATAATTCGAAAGACTGACAGGTTATATTCTTTGAACAAGCGTCTCTGAAAAATCTTTCCATAATATTAGATTAAATAGACAAGTGATAGAATAATCCCTAACTAGCAAACAACCCTAAACAAGTGATAGAATCTAATTTACTAGTAGCACTAAAAACTAGAAAGATCATGCCCTATTCAACAAACTTACAAGCATAGTTCGTATTATGAGTTTCCATAATATAATCCAAAAGCCTGGTCACAATTAAATTATATTATTCGCTACGAAGTCAATTCAGTTTGGATAATACGAATCTAACTTCATTGATAGCCATATGCTTTCATATTAGGTTGATCAATGGGCCCTTATTGAATAAATAATAAGAAAACAATAGAGATGAAGCTTCTCATCAGATTTAGAAAACACACAAAAGTTAATCAAAATTAAAGAATAAAATTATTGCATTTAGATCTCACAAACTTGAAGAATCCCTACTTGAAATCAACCCTTGACTAAAATAAAATAAGTTTAGCCACTCATGGCTATGAAGAAAATAAAGAATAAAAATAAATCTAAAGAGAACTACTGCTGTTTAGAAATAAGGAGAGGAGATGGATCTCCTTCACAAACTTTAAGACACTATATATAACAGAGGAAAGGAAAACCTAAAAAATGAATCTCTTTTTAGAAATATAAATATTTAAACTGAGTATCTGTCCAAATCTCTTAAATGGTGGGCCAGCTTGTATTTTAAATGATATTTTCATAGCTAGCAAGAATCTCCAATAGTTCATGTCACGTCTCCACTACACTTGCCCAAGTGCAATTTTGAAACTTTTAGAAGGCTTTGTTCTATTGTGGATTCGCCTCTGCAATGCTTGCCCAAGCACAATCTTAAAACGTCAAAGGGTTTTCATTCAGCTTCAAACCTATCTCCTTTTATGCTTGCCCAAGCGTATGCTAAAAACTTTAGGGGGTTTCATTCAACTTTGGATTGATCTCCCGTAATACCTCGAAATTTTTATTTCAAAATAATTTCCATTTAAATTTAATCATTAAATTATAAGCCAATAATATTACGCTACGTAATATCATTGGAACCGAAAATCATTTTGATTCTCCCTAAAATTAATTGAGTAAGCATTAATCAAATAAAAATCGAACCATTTTTTTTTTATTATTGGACCAAATTAATTTAAATTAAATCTGAGTCCGATATTTTTGATAATCACTGTGCATCACTATTCTTTTCCTCTGACATATTACATTAGGGACGGTTTGTTTTAATTAATAATTTTAACTTTATTTTTATTTTTTTCTTTTCTTTTTCTTTCTTTCTTATCTTTCTTTTCCCTCTTTTCTTCTTATTTTCCTTCTCTTCTTCTCCATCGAACACACCACTCAACCCTCACTCTCTCTTTCTCTCTCATTGTCTCTGGCTTCTCTCCACCGCGCCGACCACCCCGCCACAGCCACGCCTCAAGCTCCAGCTCCAGCTCTCTCTCTCTCTCTCTCAGTTTTTCTCTCTCTCTTCCTCTTTCTCTCTCCTGTCTCTGAGCTAGGCCAGCGGCCACCATGAGCTCCACTGCATCTCCGGCTCCTCTCTTTCACGCACAGCAGCAGCAGCGATCCTCATGGCGCCACCGTTTCCAGCGAGCTCCAGCATCTCCTTGTCCCTCGCGTCGCGCCGCCTTGAGCCACCACCTGCTCCTCTGCGCGCGACCTTGGCAACAAACTCAGCAGCGGCATCTTCTCCTCGACCTCAGCCTGCTCCTAGCAACGTCGACGCCACCAACCACTGTCTCCTCCTCATCCGATTCAAGGATTTATCAGGACTTTGATATTTATTGGGTATTAATTTTATTATTTTTAGAATTTATTTAGTTAAATTTTTTATTAATTAGTTTGTTAATTTTAGAATATTTGTTTGAATGATTTTATAGTAGTTAATTATTTTGGTTAGTAGATTAATTTGTGGATTATATATTGTTTGGGTGAATTTAATATTTATGGTTAATTGTTAGAATTTTTTATTATTTGATTTTATTATATTGTTAGGTAATTGATTAGTTAATTTTTAGTATTTAGTTTGAATTTTAGTATTTTGAATGAGTAATTAGTTAAATAGAGTATTTGTGGAAATTGATTTATTATTAGTTGATTTTGAAGTATGTTGATAGAATTATGGTAGTTAATTGATTATTTAGTTATAGGTTGAGATTTATTAATTTTAATTAGAATTATGTTTATTAAGGAGGTTAAATTGATTTTAGGATATTAATTATTAATTTTGGTATTTTGATTGATTAGTTTTATTAATTAGGTGGTTGATGGACTATTTGTTGATTTTATATTATTTGATGGATTTTATTATTTTTAGGAACGATTTTAGTAATTAATTAGTTAAATTAAGCATTTGTGATAGTTGATTTATTATAGGAGGTTAAATTATTATTTGGTTGATTTCGTTATATTGAGAAGGTATATTGTTAGAATTTTTGGGTAAATTATTGATTATTAGGTTATTAGTTAATTTCAATATTTTTTATTAATTAATTAATTATGTAATTGAGGATTTGGTAAATAAATTCATTAAAGAATTTTAATTAATTTTGAGAGTTAGTAAATTAAATTGGTTAGTGTTAAGATTTCAAAATTTTGAAAATTACTTTATTAAGGTTCAATGGATACATTTGAAGGATTTTTAATAAATGGAGTACATTAAAGGGTAGAACTAATTATTTGGGAGATTAAAGGAATTAATATGGAAAATGAATTTTTATATATTAAGTTGAAATATTATATTACTAATGGTATTTTGAGAATTTGATCAATTATGAATTAAATTAGGTTTATACGATTATTTCGGGCGTTAAATGAAATTTTGGTGAAATAAATGTATTTATATGATTACTGAGTTTAAGTGAATTCAGATTGAAAATAAATATTTGGTAAAATTGCTGACGAATTATTATTATTGGTGTTAAATTATAATTTGGAGTATAAATATATTTTGTGATGAAATAAATGGAATTGATATCTAAACTAGATACAAAATAAGTGAATAAATTAATTACTGGTAAATAGTAAAGTTATATAGTGGATTAATAGAAATATATAATTGAAGATTTTTGAATTAAAATTTTATTATAGTTATAAAGTTTCTTATAATTATTATTTGAATAATTGTTTAGTGTACAAGATGAGTATCTTAGAAAGCTGGATTATATTAAAATAGGTGGACAGTTATATTTTTGTAAAAATAATATTAGAAATTTAGTCAGAAAAATAAAATAAACAGATAGGTTTATTAAATTAATTAATTAAATTCTTAATTAAGGAAGTCATTATCTGATTGTATTTTTCTTATTATACGTGTTTCTTAGATTGATCGAGTTCCTCTACTGCTCCTCCGAATCAGAACCTAGGACAGATCTGAATTTATTCTACGGTCACTGTGAGTAATAATAAATGGTGCACACCATCCTGTATACATGCATTTCATATGCATACCATATACTCTTTATATTATCATGAATCATTTCCTATTGCTATATTGATATCCTTCATTTTCCAAATATAATATTTCAGTTCAATAATATCAATATTTGATATATAATGTTTCGGTTCTATAAATTTATAAAATTTTCACCCTTGATTACATTCATGCGTTGCATTTATTGTATTGAATATAATTGTGAATAATTGCAATGTGAAATAATGTGCTTTTGTGTCTGGGTGGAAATGGGGATGACGTGTGTCACTATGGGTCACTGGGCCAGGTATGGGGGATCGGCTTCCCGTTATATATATATATATATATTATTATAATAATAGAAATTGGCCGGGGGCCAATAGGTGGATTTGTGACTTCACTGACTAATTTCCACATGTTGTGAATATTTGAATGTGATTTGTTTGAAGATGCTGATGTATGACACGTGCTTGTAAAGTATGCCCATTTTATATATTGTGAAAAAATACTGTCTGAATGTGTGGGTTTGCATTATTTATTATTATTCACTGAGTTTAGTGAAACTCACCTCCTTCCATAAACATTTTTCAGAAAATAAAAGTATCATTGGTTTATAAGACTCTGCTTCCTTCTTCGCAGAGATTTGAATATGTTAGTATGAATTATCTGTTAATATTTGTGATTTTTCGTACATTTTATTTACTCCGTAGTTAGAATGTTTAATTAATATTTGGTTACATAAAAGAAATTATCATGTGGTTATAAATAAATTGTGGAGTGTTCTTTTTGAATATGTGGAGACTATGATAGGAATAGTTTGATCATATTATGAAAAATAAATATTTACATGAGAATATATTTTTATTAAATGGATATGGGCCCGAGCTATGAACAATATTTAATACTAAGGCTGGGTCAGAAATGTTAACTCTGATTTATTTATGAATAATGTCATAATATGGGCTTACTAGTTTCTTAATTAAATAATAATAGAAATGGATTTTTATATTTAGGCTTACTACGGGCTTCGGGGGCCTTAAGCTTACTTAGGTCCTAGTGCCGGTCCGACTCACGATTTTGGGTCGTGACTTATGCTTGCCCAAGCATAAGCTAGAAACTTTCAGAAGATTTTTTGGAAATCTAACTCCAACTTAATCTGCTTCATAAAAAAATTCTAGAAATTGATCTCCAAAAATTCCTTTTGAGATCCAGCATAACCTATGGAAAATATGAAAACCAAATAAAACTCATTTTAAGTAAAAAAAGTATCCACAGATGATAATTAAAAATGGGATATTTCATGCTAAATTAACTAGTTATCACTTGGATTGGTTGTATGAGGCTTGTGAGGTCTATTTCCACTTGATCGGTAATCATGCACAGGTCAAAGAGGGATGTCTATATGTTATCCTCCCAATCAGTCTAGAGCTTGAAAAGAGGCTTACAGTCTTCTACTAAGTGCCTAACGTCAAAAAGAACTTCAAAACCAGGGATTAGTTTTTTGGTTAAAGGACAATACCATGGTTCTTGGAAGAAGTAATAGGGTTCAAATTCCCTTCTCTGACGAAGTAACCATTAAGGGTTTTGAAGTATGGGTGCATCGGGATGTCCCTTTTTTCACCTCTTATTCTTGCCTCTTGTTTAGCATCTTCCACCTCCTTTCGGACTTCATTTGTTGATTTGAATCCAAGACCAAAGGGAGGTTCAATGACTGGATACTCAGTAAAGGAGGCAATACTCTGTTGGTTATAGCCTAATCCCATTCCTAGAAAATAACACATGGTTTTCAGCATGTTAGCTACAAGAGGGTTATTATGGGGGATCAAAATCCATTGGAAAGATCTCTTTACTTGGTTTTGCCTCAATAAATTGGATTGAATCGAAGAAGAACCCTGATAGGGCTAGACTGCTAGCTCAGGTTGAATTTTCAATAACAGTGCCAAGGAAGGAATTTCTTATTTTCCTGCCAAGTCTCTTTTAATTATTACCACAACATTTTTATGACAAAATTTCATCTTCTTATGTGAGGAGGAGGCCACTGCTTTAGCCTTGTGGATCCACAACCTTCCTAGAAGGAGACTGAAGCAAGCCGTGATATCCACTACCTAGAAGGAGATAGTCATGACTGCAGGCCCGATTGTGACCTCTAAATCGGCCACGCTTAATATACCTCGCCGGGTGCTGTCATATGCCTTCATTATTTGATCATAAGGCATAAAATCTTCAACTATTATACCTAGACAATTGGCCACTTCCAAAGGACAAACATTCAGAGCTGACCTGTTGTCTACCAAAACCATAGGTACTATCTTACCCCTGGCTTGGACTATGATATACAGAGCATGGTTATGGTCTGCTCTAGTACGGATCTCACGGTGTGAAAAGTAGAGAGCTAGTGCTAGGGGATTCCTTTTAATGGATGCCACCAAAGCTTTTAGAGAAATATCAACTGTTGTTTGACACTGATTCATAGCTTTGACCAGAGCTTGGTAGTGTACTAAGGAGGACTAAATTAACCCCCATATGGAGATATTACCTTGGTCTCCCTCAGTTGCTCCAAGACTAAATTTTCAGGTTGTGGTCTAGAGCTAAAACTTGGCATGTCTTTGGCTAAGGTGGCTAGATTGGGTACAGGTTCAGGAGGAGGAGATGAGTATTGCCTCCCGCTCCGAGTGGTGGTGTTGATTTTCTCAAGTACATCATTCAGGTCTATGACGCAACATGAGTTGTCAATATTGGATGGATTAGGGAGGCCAAGTTAGAATCTGACTCTTGGTGGATCATGTGGATATTGTTCTAGTGATGAGGAAGTGGGTTGGTATTTATGTTCAATTTGGGTCAAACGGGAAGTATCTGACCACTTTCCACTAGGTTTTGGATCTTATGTCTCTGGGTTTTACAGTCATCAGTCTTATGGCCAAGTCCCTGATGAAAAGAGCAAAAGGAGTTTAAGTTGTAGTGTTTCAGGACAAGATTCAGAATGGGTTTAGGTTCCAGGGGCTGTATCAACTTGTGATCCACAGCCTTCTAAAAGATCAATGAGAGAGGAACCCTGAGAACTACGAAATTGCGTCTATCTATTTGAGCAATTGATCTTGGTGGAGGAGGAGGGAGTTGTCTTTGGCCTGTCAGATTGGCCACCTCACCACCTTTTTGAGGGACGGGAGAAACTGCATGATAATTAGTTTGTGGCTTCTTGTATCTAGAGGAAGAAGCTTGATCCTCTTTAATCTAGTTTGATTGGGTCTTCTATTTTGGTGGTAGTAACAATGAGAGCTTTGCAATCTGGAAGGTACTGGTCCTCAAATAACTCTAGTAAGAAGGGAGCAAGTTCTTGACTATGATGTCAATTTGCTCCTATTTAGAGAGACGGTTAAGCATCTAGGCAACTGTACCTCTCCATCTTCTAAGGAATTAAGAGAAAGATTCTTGGACCCCCTGTTTAGTGGTTTTTAGGTCCCTCCTGGTAATGTCAACCTCCACACTATAGTGATACTGCTGGTTGACGGCATTACAGATCTCATCCTTTATCTTTTTCTTGGCATTGTCCAAGGCGACAAACTAGCGAAGAGTGGCATTGATGAGAGATTATTGGAACAATTAGGCCAGAAGCTCATTCCTTACACCGAGAGGAGTTAGGGCACCCACATACATTTTGAGATGGGTCTTAGGACATGTGGTGCCATCAAACTTGTCCATGGCAGGTATTTTGAACTTATCACGCAGCCTAGCTTCTAGGATAAGTGGGAGAGAGTCTATATCAATAAGATCTTCATACTTTTTTATGCTCTTATGGAATTTCTCAAAGGAGTCCATTTTCTCCATTATCTTTTTAACCTCTAAAGAGGCAGAATCATCTTCTATCTAGCTTGGGGTAGTAGTGGCATTGGAAGTGGTCCCCAACTCAGGAACTTGCCCTTGGGCAGTCTGATTGCTGTTAGGTGGAATAGTGTGTTGTTCATTAGATCCCTTAGCCTAGTTCGAAGGAGCATTGCCATTCTGACTGGCCGTCATCAAGGTTCTAACTTCCCCCAAGATATTCTCTCTTTAAGTAGTGATGGTATTCTGGAGGGAGTTATTCTATTTAGTCAACAATGTCTGAAAGCAGATTTCCTATTCTCGGAGCATTTCTTCCATCAATGCTCTGAAATTAGTAGGTAAAGCCATTGTCATTGTTGTTCCCTGATAGAAGCAAACAAAAGTGGCATCAGTACACATCTATTAGTGAGGTCCTAGAAACATATACTGTTGAGGTTTGTTGACTTTGGTTAGTGTTTGAGGTTTTGTGTAGATGTAGATGCTCAAGTCTAGTTTTAAGGCTCTTAGTGATTTAAGGTGCTCAAGTTTGGCTTTGATGCTTTGGATAATCTGGGGTGCTTAGGTCAGATTTTGGGTCTTTGTGATAACTAGTTAATTTAGCATGAAATATCCCTTATTTAATTATCATCTATTGATACCTTTTGGTTAAAATGAGGATTTTCATTCGGTTTTCATGTTTTCCATAGGTTATGCTAGATTTATTCAAAAGGAAGAATTGGAGATCGATTTATGGAGTTTTTTATGAAATAAACCAAGTTGGAATTAGATTCCTAGAAAACCTTTTGGGAGTTTTGAGATTACGCTTGGGCAAGCATTGTAGAGGTGGATGCACAATAGAACAAAGCCTTTTGGAAGTTTTGAACTTGTGCTTGGGTAAGCGTAGTGGGGACGTGACCAGAGCTGTTAGAGATCTTTGCCAACTAAAAAGATATCATTTAAAATACAAGTTGGCCCACCATCTGAAATAAAGCATGCTATGAGATTTGATTTGGATTATGCTATGATTATTATGACACATGGGGACCTATGAGTTCCATTGTGTATAATGAGGTTGAAAATGCAATCAGGTATGTCTGTGAATGCTTATGATGCTATAGTTGAACTTTTGAGATTCTATCTGTGATTGGACTCGAACGCAAATGTAAAGAACTATAACTAAACATTTGGGCCCTTATTACGTACTTGGTTGAATAGTTGTACGAATGTGGATATACTGATACTGATATACTGAGCATGTTACTGATTACCGAAACTGAGTTATGATCATATGATGGACACAGAGTGTCCCACTCAGGTTGTGGACGTGCACCAACATTCTATAGGCTTCTGCCTAATCTGTTTTGTTGGTTATTATGTCATTTTGATTCTGAATTTGATTCCTATTCTACTTCTATTTCTTCGAAGTTACTAATAAGGCCCTAAATAAAAAGATTAAAGAATGTGATTAATATCATACTGTAATAGTACGCGTTCTAAAATAATTCTATAATTGTATATATGTTCCAATGATATTCTAATCTGGCAGTGAGATTGATAGTATTTTGATTTGTCAATGATGCTAATAACGTTCTGATTTAGCGTTGAGACTATCATCCATTTGATATGGTACATATTCTTATAATATCTTGAAATAATAGATATGCTCTAAATTTATCTTATATGGAATATATTTTGAAATTCATTCTGATATAATTTATGTCTTAATGATATTTTAATGAAGTCTAAATTTTGAATATGAAGAAATATGATCATCAATACCTAAGTGTTTATGTTCCTTATATTAAGCTTCGAATAGAACCCTTTGAGATTACGTAACTGCTTGCTATGTGAACAAACACCTATATGAGTTTATTCTTATATATATTGATTGAAGTGATTTTCTGTATTGCAAGTAAACTTGTATATGAATTGATTATGAGATTTTGTCTAGAAACATGGAGTGAAAATGTGGACTTCTATAACAAGAAAAATATATATTATGATGATGTGTATGGTTTCAATGGACCATACCTGTATGCTATGTGATTATATATAATTATTGAGTACCATTGAGTTTTATACTCAGCACAATCTTTTTAACTCATGTAGGTGGAAGTTGTTTGTTGTGGATCTTAGGTCCAAGAGTCGAGAGAGAAGATCTTCTGCTTCCAAACTAGAGTGTGAGTCTATACTATAGACTCGTGGCATGTGTTAGGTTTAAAAAAAATGAGAGCATTGGTTTGAATATGTGGGGCTTATATTTTAACTAAACACAATTGTTTTTATTCCTTTAAACTCCTTGAGAATTTTGATTTGTTTCATATGGACTTTGGACTTTTATTTCGAGATTAGACTTTTGAAATCTTGGAATCTATTAAATTTGGATTTGAGGATGGTTCCTTTTTATATTCATTTTATTGAATTGAAATATTAAATGTGTATAAAGGACTTCTGAGGACTTTACTATCACCTTGATAATGTTTTATTAATTGGTTTGTACGTTTTCTTAATTGGATTTTCAAAGGGAACACTTGAGATTTTCTAAAGGATTTGTGTAACTGTTCAGAAATGTTTAATGGGTTACTATATCATATTTAAAGGTTTTAAATTTTCCTCGAATTTCATAACTGAACTATTCAGGCAAGTTTGGGTTGCTAAGACTTCCACTGTACATTTTAAAGGATTTGTAAACTGAGCATTTAATTACTATATTTTATTTTCATTGATACTAGTTTTGTACTAATAAGTAAGCCTGTAAGTGCCTCTAGAACAAAATGCAACGTCTCCTATTCTAGTCCTACGAGATCGAAAAAGGGGGTGTTACATTTAGTGGTATCAAAGTTGTTGGTTTAGTCGATTCTGGTTTAATTTACTTAGTTTGACAAAATAATTTAACTTATTTTGTTTACTTATTTGCGGAATCGGGTGTGAATTTGAAAAGTGAGATTTGTATAATGATATAGAACATGCCACTATAGTCAAGACTGGAACTTATCTCTGATGCAGATCTCATAAATTTA
The DNA here is from genome assembly GCA_947857235.1 of Jatropha podagrica. Classification (NCBI taxonomy): domain Eukaryota; kingdom Viridiplantae; phylum Streptophyta; class Magnoliopsida; order Malpighiales; family Euphorbiaceae; genus Jatropha; species Jatropha podagrica. The sequence goes on from CANUEP010020385.1 coordinate 15,498, forward strand.
TGAAATTGTTATGTGTCTTTTGGACCACAACATGCTGATGATGAGGATGCAAACGGTTATGTTCCTCCTCTTGTTGCTAGAGATTCTATTATTGAGCTTGTGTCTGTTGTAGGACTTGCTGCTTTTGGTCAAGCGATTTAGAGCTGAATGCTTTATTTTAGCATTTTGCTATTGAGTATATTATCTTTGAGGGATTTTTACTCCATGACTCAATTAAGTTTTGTATGATACTATTTCGAGTTGAGTGATTATGATTACATGTGACATGTTTGGTTTGTTTGAACATTTGTATTTAATCATTTGCCCTTATGATAAGTCCATATATTGGACAAGTTAGGCTTGTTATGGCTAGGCAAAGGTAAGTGCCTACTCATAGAGAATTTTCACTATGAATGTTACTCAATCATTGTTTAATTATAATCATTGGATTCTTAAATGATTATAAAGCATAAGTAAATGTTTTTGTGTAATCTGTGAATGCATGCCCTTAAATGAGCATGAGAAAAAAATGGTCTTAAGTCTCACAATGGAAATGCACAAGTAGGTTATATGACTAAAATTTGAAAAATTAACATGATCAAGTTGAAATGAAAAATCCTTAGCTGGTCATGTACTTAGGCTTGCATGTTAAAATAATTTATAATGCTTTGGTGATATTGATAAGTTGCATGCTCGACTAGACCATCAAGGGTGAGGTGATCGGGAGGTGTATGCCCCTAAAGTTCTTATTATGATTATAAGTGTGAAGTGTGTGCCTTGGTTATTCTCCCATGATTGAGTTATCAAACTAGTATGCGTGAAATGAGTAAGATAGCTAATGTATAAAAGAGGCATGATATGAATTTGTATAACTTATGAATTTGTTTACTGTGCAAATGATTTTAAGGTCAAGTGCATGATTGAGATGTGTGGATATTATGGATATTGAATTTGATTGATTAGAGCATGAATCCATGGATAATTACATGTTAGTACATGGACTATGGTTTAATGAAACTCATTTTGGCTAATATATACATATATATAGGATAAGTTCTTTATTATAGCAAACTTCCCTATTTGTTAATTCTTATATATTATGCATTTGTGAATACTCAAATTTTGAGGCTCAAAAGGCCAGTTTTGAGAATTCTCCGGAACGAGAAAAACTAGAAGGTCTGTCGGCCGCAGCGATGGCAGCTGCCCTTAATGGCGGCGTTAGCCGCTGCGGCGACAGCCGCCGGAGACAGCAGCTGCGGTCGTCCTTGAATACTCATTTTTTAGGCTCAAAAAGCCTATTTTCCCGGACTGCAAACAGCCCGGCCGAACCAAAGGCCATTTTGGAAATTCATCGAAAGCTGCCAATATGGTACTCGAAATGTTCGAAAAATTATGAGGATCGCAGAACTGGTCCCGGAATATTTTTTGGAGGTCCGGAACTCTCGGGAAAGCCTCCGGAAGTGAAAAAGAGAGAGAGGGCGGGTCACACCCGCCCAGCAGGGCGGTCACGCCCGCCCTCGGGTCCCTTTTCGCCTATAAACTACAGCCCCGGGCTCTGTTTTCCGGCACAGTCTGTGTTGACGGATATTCCGCTTCTCCCTTACGCTCCTTGCGATTCTTTACTGCTTTTCTGCATTTTTTAATTTCTGCATTATTGCTTCATGGTTTTGCTATTTGGTCACATAAATCAAACCAATTAATAATTCCTTTAACAAGGAGCTTAGTCTGGAGTTAAGGAGCGGTCGTCGATTGAATCAGGTATGTAAATCAGAACTCTACCTGTTTAATTTAGCATTTCATGCATACTTCTCTTCTACTCCTAATAATTCTACAATTGCATAAATGCATTCATATCATCATATAGGCAAGTAAATTGCCTCAATTAAATTATGATTAAGCTAAAATGCCCAGTTAATTAATAATCGTGCCATTAAGCTTAAATCCGACAATATTGGCCTAAAAGACCTAGTTAATCAATAACTGTGGTTAATTGCCTTTATTTCGAACAGCCTGGCTTAAGTCCAATTAATCAATAATTGTGGCTAAAAAGCCTTAAAAAAATCCACATTTCGGCAACAAATTGCCTACAATTAAAAAAATCCACATTTCGGCAACAAATTGCCCACGCCTCAATCACTTTTGGCAAACAAATTGCCTAAATCTTTTTGGCTAAAAGCCTTAATTCACTTTTGGCAAACAAATAAGTCCAATCAAATG
>CANUEP010020437.1:0-46480 GCA_947857235.1 Jatropha podagrica
GAAAACACAAGAACCAATGCAGGAAAATGGCCTAGGAGGAGGCGCAACACCAAGGCGACGCTGCTGGAGTGAGCCGCTGCCGGAGGAGTGGCCGGAGTAAGCGTCACGCGCCGGCGCGTGAAGAAGCCGGCAGAATTGTCGAAGGCGCGTGAGCTCACGTGCGGCGTCTGCTGGTGGCCAAAAATCGGGCGATGGCCGATCGGCGGCTGCTCTTTCACCTGGTCTGGGCGGTGACGGTCCACTCTCCCTCTTGTTGGTGGCAGTAGCTTCTAGGGTTTTTCTCTCTCTACTGTGTTTGGGCTGACGAAAGGTGGGTTTTAGGCTCTGATACCATGTTGATTTTATGTGGAATAAGAGAGCTTTTTTTCTTTTATTCATTCAATAAGATACAATTCACCCTTATTTATAGGTGTACGCTATTTCCAAAATACCTAAACTACCCTTTACCCTAAAACTATACTACTTATACATTCAGTAATATATCACAACAATTTTATTAACAAATAAATTTTTAATTAACTTAAAAAACCTTAAGCAAATTATATATGGATAAAAAAAATATCAAATTACAATCTCAATCTTATTTCTTAGCTATTTTTTAATCAATATGATTATTTTATTGCATAATTCTCATACCTAAACGGCTAACGTTCTAATCAGGTAGAAGAAGCTTTTTCTGTAGGTCGGGCTGGACGGTATTATGATCCAGGCCTAACTACTTGGTGGGCCTAAAATCTCTCCAGCTGTAAACAAATTTATTTAGAAACGACATCGTTTATAAACAGCGAATCAAGCTTATTGACATTCAGATCAAAGTGAATCAGACACGTGTATGGTAAGGATGAGGATGCAACTTAATTCGATAGAATTGACGACAGGTACAAGTGACTGAATCCAACTTTCCTCTACAAAGTCCTAAAACCCTAGCCCCTCCCCTTAAGAACATTTGCCTCGCAGAAGTCGCGCGCCGAGCAGCAAAAGGAGGAACAGCAATGGTATCATTTTCACGAGCTAGCCTTATTATCAGTTTTTTTAAAGCTTGTCTCTGTTTGTTTATTCCATGTCTGAACCTTAGCTTGTTATTGTAGGGTATCGATTTGAAGGCCGGAGGCAAGAGAAAGAAGACTAAGCGCACCGCGCCTAAGTCCGATGATATCTACCTCAAGCTACTCGTCAAGGTCTTAATCTCCCTAGTCTTTCAATTTGTGCATGCGTGTGTTTTATATATATTTACACGGGTGGATTTGTGAACAGTTGTATCGATTTCTGGTGAGGAGAACTGGTAGTAAATTCAATGCGGTGATTCTTAAGAGGCTCTTCATGAGCAAGATTAACAAGCCACCTCTCTCCCTCTCTCGTTTGATTAGTTATACAAAGGGCAAGGTGGGTTTCTCTCTTCATCCCTTCCCTATTACCTGTTTGGTTTGCGAGACAAATATGGAAAGCAAAATAATTGTACGAAAAAGATCACAAATGACACCAAATGATTGAGTTTAGCTTTGAATTTTTACTCTTTTTTTTGTGCTGAAAGGCGAAAGTTTGCTATATGCTGTTTAGTTGCTGAAATTGTAGGGAAGAAAGAAAAGAGAGTGATGTTCCAGTTATGATATTGCTGTCTTGTAGTTGAGAAATGTGTCAGCTCACTAATAGAGAACACATTTTATTCCATTGCTTCCAATTTCTTACTTTTTTCTGTTATATATTTAACTTTGTATACATTGGGCATAATTGTTGAACTTTCTATTTATTGGCTTTGATTCTCCAGGAGGATAAGATTGCTGTTGTTGTTGGGACTGTTACTGATGATATTCGTGTTTATGAAGTCCCTGCTTTGAAGGTTACTGCACTGAGGTTCACTGAGACAGCAAGGGCAAGGATTGAGAAGGCAGGTGGGGAGTGCTTGACCTTTGACCAACTTGCTCTTAGAGCTCCGCTTGGTCAGAATACGGTATGTGATTTAATACCATCCTTACTGGTGGTTGAATGAGTAATTTATGATCTAGTTGCATAAGTAAATGTTATAGTAAGCAAATTGGGATGACATTTGTGTTGATGATATGTGATTCAATACCATCCTTGCCATTAGTTTCTGTTATGCACAATCTTTAGACTTCACACGCTTTTTAAGTTATTTTCTGTGTGTGAATTCAGCAATCAGTATGGCCATCCATATATTTTTGAAGCCCAGGGCAAAATTTTTTCCTGGTCTCTGAAGATTTGGCTTATCCATTACAATTAATTTCAGTAGTGTATCAGACACACCTACTTGTCATCGGCTACCCAGTTAAACATCGAACTCTCATCCCAGCAAATAAGCTTTGATTTTGAAATCCTATTGTTAGGTTCAAGGCCAAGCCAGGGATGTTGGATTGGTTCCAATCAAATACAGTTCCTGGACTAGTCATCGGCGGCTGTAATATTCCCTTCAGCCTCAGGTCCGTAACTGAGCACTGGAGTGACTGAGCTTGCAACCTTCGAACACTGGTTTCAGAGGCACTGTTTTGTCTCACCTCATTTGCAGAGCTGATTGCTCTTTTAATCACGTTTCAATTCTGATTGCTCTTTCTTGTATTGAGATGCTATGGTGTATGGGATAAGACGGTATATAGTGATAATCATGAAACAAAAAATAGTTAGAGGATGAGCAAAGACATTTATGCTCATTAGTTTCTAGATGCGTTAGATACAGACAGGATTATAGTCATCAATCTATAGTAGATGCCATTGTTTACAATCTCGGTGGTTCTGTGTTGTGTATGAATTAGATTTCCCTTCTTTGTTGGTATGGCTGGGGAACTTTATTTATTTGTTTTTTATTAATTACTGATGAGACAGGCAAAAATTGAGCATGATGCCAATTCAATTTCTCAATTTTGCAGGTTCTTCTAAGAGGTCCAAAGAATGCTCGTGAGGCAGTTAAGCACTTTGGACCAGCTCCTGGTGTACCACACAGCCATACCAAACCCTATGTACGATCAAAGGGAAGGAAATTCGAGAGGGCTAGAGGAAGAAGGAACAGCAGGGGCTTTAGGGTTTGAGTGCTCCAAGCCAGTGCTATCCACAAACAGACATCCAATTTGCTTATGTTTCACTTTCTTGTTCTCACCCTCCAGTTTGGAACAATTTTATATTGTATTTTATTTTGATTTAAACAATAGATTTTGCAAGTTGACTAATGATTGTTGGGTAATTTTGATATTTTAGTGGTGCTATGATACAATTAAGAATTCTATCTTATTTAGATTACTGTTGAATGTGCTGTTATTTTGATCTATCGCAATTGATAATTGGTTTTTGCCTTGTTAGTAATTCATTTTGCAGTAATGACATTGATTCTCATCAACTTGTGCAGAAACCGGGTTGGCTGGGTATTCGGGTCGAGTTTACTTGTTTAATTAATCTACCACCAGCTTTAAAATAACTCTTTTCATATCTCTCAATTATAGCCATAAGTTTAACTCAAAATTAGTGACAGGAGTGTTATCAAATGGAATTTACAGGCGATGGGAAACAGTTGTTCGATCTGTTTGGTTCTGTACCAAAACGTCAGCGTTTGAATAGACTTAATGTCTCATCTTCTTTAAATGATGCATTTTATTAAGTTAACACTTAGCTCCATCGTCAACCCCAAAACAATAATATTTTATTTGCAATTCATTCAAATTCTAATTGCAATTGAGATACAAAGAGTGAAGTAACTCCAGCAAATATGAGTATTCATCTCTTGAGTTGATGCATCAATGGATCGCATGAGAACCAATTGCTAATAAAACCCATTATGGCACTTTTATTGCCTGCACAAGTTTCAAATGCTCCTTAAAATTTCTTGATAAAATCGTAAATATGTGCACTGATTTCCTCTGGCTTTTCTTGGTTAAGATAGTGACATACTCCTTCCATTATAACTACTTCTTGCAAAAAAGGGACATACTTTTTCAATCCACCATTGTGTATGTATTCCTTCACACCAGGGAAATGATAAGTAACGTCCAGGTCCCCCACTATAAACTTGACTGGCACTTTAATTTGCAACCCTGTCCACGGTGCAGTCAGCTCCCAGTTTCTGTATCAGGCAACAGAAAAAATATTTTTAGCTTGCATAAGCATGACATAACTCCTCCATGACAACATTTGATGCCAAAGAGACGGGAAATGGAAATGCCAAATGAATTTATAAATCAAACAGACATAGAAGATGAATCTTAAATTAAGCAAACTGTCTATTTACTGTCTAAAATTGACTACAAGATAAACGAAAAAAGGTTGTGTTTGTGAGTTCATACAGGTCTAAACACCGATAATAGTTTAGTCCTCCAGTGAAGCCCTTCTGGTTAAACTTGCTGACATAATAATTGATATCCTCTTCTGACAGCCAAGAAGGCAAACTTGGATTGTCTGGTAAACCTCTGAATCCTATTTTAGGTATACAAGGTGGTTTTGGATTGCGAGAAGTAAGAAATCTTCTAAGCACTTTTGCAGCACCAGCTTGGGCAAAGTCTTCTTCAATCTCTCCCGGTTCCTGCAACACAATTCGGCAAATTTTCAGCTGTTTAGTTCAAGGTAGGGAAATGAAAATAGGCCTGAGAAGGCATGCTAATATCAATATTTGCAAGAAGATAACAAATTTTGAAAACCATGTCTTCAAGATCAGTTCTCAATTCACATGAAATGATGCAAGACGCTCAGTACTGGATTGATCGAAACATAATGGATTCACTTTTCTAAAGATGCGAAATCTGTAGGGATAGATCTTCTGCAAGAGTATGCAAGGGAAGTCTATGCTAAAATGAATATAACTAATCGTAGAGTTAAAGCAATTTGGCCAGGAGAATCATTATTCCTAAGCCTCAATACAATGTGTTCTGAATCTTTATTGTGCAATGCATTTCACACTCACCTAAGTTGCAGTATTATTAATGTGATACATATATAGCAATAATATGATGTTTTATAAATTAAATTTGTCAGCTGTGTGAAAATCATCAAAATCAGCACTTCTACAATTTTCAGTAGAAATATAACTACAGTTGAGAAAGTTAAAAAATAAAACTCTTTCCTTAGAATACATTTAACCTCAAATAAACAAAGAGATGACTGTCAGAACATTAGCAGCAAATCTATTTAGTTCTGCTGGCAGTCCTAACCAATTTTCTCTGTAGAAAAGTGGAAAACTGACTAGGAAAGCCAGAACTTGCAGACTAACAAGAAGTGGAAATTTTTTTATCCTATAATATGGTTAGGACGAAAGAGAGCAAAAAATGATGCAACTGCATACAAGACCTTGCCAAACTCAAATGCATTAGATTTTAGATTAAAGGAGAAATCCACTGTCAGTCCAAGATGATTCATCAATCAATAGCCAGTGACTAAAGTATTGATTGATTATAAAGTCACTGCGCCAGAGGATAAATTCTGTGACTTTCACTTTATTCTATCAAATGCGTACAAGTCCTTGCCAACCCTATTCTATCCCCGTTTCTGGCGCAGTGACTTCACTTTCAATTCTGTGAACTCCAATCAGGTTTCAAATACAAGAATCTGCGATGGAATTACAATTCACAATTGATAAGAAGATCAATGAAGTAAAATAATTTAATTTATATTCTCAGGTCAAATAAATGACAATAAATGTTTGATAAATAGAAAAATAAATGCAAATAATCTGACCTTTGAAGTATAATCACACTCCACCTACTTTGATTGAAATCGATAACCACCTTTGAAACTGAAATTCGAGAGAGGGGAATGAAAAGAATTCAACTTACCTGAAACCTGCAGATATAGAAATCATCACCTAATAATTCTCTGTATTTCTCCAGAGGCTTATGGTTTGGATTCCTCGGCGTGAAAACAACACTGGTATTGACCAAAGCTTTGATTCTATCAGGCCTAAACAAGCACAAATGCCAAGCCACTATCGCACCCCAGTCATGACCCACAAGAAGCACCTGCTCGATGCCTAGAGAGTCAAGCAGGCCGACAAGGTCGCCCACGAGGTGAAGGATGGTGTATTGAGTGGGGGATGGTGGCGCGTCGGTATCACCGTAGCCACGAAGGTCAGGGGCGATGCAACGGTAGCCGAGGGCGGAGAGGGAAAGGAGCTGGTGGCGCCACGAGTACCAAAGCTCAGGGAAACCGTGTACGAAGAGAATAACTGGGCCGGTCCCAATTGATGCTACGTGCATGTTTATGCCATTAGTGCGAATCGTTGTGTGCTGTATCTTCTCCATCTCTCTTCTTGTTGATAGTTGATTTTGAGCTTTCGCCTGTTAAAGAGTGCGAAAGCTACCAAATACTGGATAGTACAAAGGACTCGGAAACCAAAATAAAGTTTGTAACTTTCATTTCGTCATTGAAAGCAAAAGTTGACAAAAAAAAATACTGTAAAGCTAACGCAACCAACCAAATAAGCACCAAGGCACAACGCGAATGAATGAAATTATGGATTGACTTGCCCAGACCCAAGCCCACTCGTGGATCAAACTAGTTCGGGTCCATCAATTCAGCCCGTTGATTAAATTGTGCCCAGCCCAATTAATTTGACTGAAAAAAGAAAAGAAAAAAGAACGAATTTACACGTACCTTCCAAAATGGAAATGAAAAATTTTCCACAGCTCCACCAGTAATTGACTGTCAAATATATATATACTTTTCAAGTGAAAATGAAAATTTTTCCATAAAAAGCGGTTCGATTCCGGTTCTATTTTTTTTAAATTGAAATCGGCGATTTTAAAACCATAATTATGTCTAATTTCCGTACTAATATGGTGCGGATATCCGTGATTTAAATAAAAAATATCATTATAGGTTTGCCCGCAAATTATATTAATTAAATACATTTTTTTATCACAAGTTTTTAACTATAACCAAATGCGTAAATTCAATATTCATTTAATCATTTTCCTGGAAAAGTTATTTTCCTTTTAAAATAATTTTACACAAGAAAATTAAATTTTGACAACCAAAAGCGATGGTTCAAGATTGGAATCGAACCATCTTCAAAGTATTTTCTATCATTATTAGTGCTGCTTTCATGATTCTTAGTCCATTTCCACTCTTTTATCATTTTTCCAACACGATAATACTTTTTTTTTCCCAAGAACACTTTGATTTTTCATTTCATAATGACTTTTTTGTTTGGGGAAGGACTTTATATAATAATTCAATTCTTACATAATAATAATAATAATAATAGAAAAATTCTTGCTTACGGCCAGTGATCATATACTAATCCAATCAAAAAAGAGTTTTTTTTTTTTAAATATGTTATTGTTTTTTTTCTCATTATATGATAAGAAATACCAAAAACAATATTTATTATTGGTTTGGTGTATAATTAAATCCATAATAATATTTTATAAAAGATAAAAAGGTAATGAAAATGATAGGAATTATTTCCATGATATTTCAGTTTTTTATGCAAGTTTTTTATTAATAAAACGAAACTGACCATGAAAAGATATTTATGGATGGATGTGGAAAATAATTGTCATGTGGACATATACATATTTATAGTTCCTATTTTATATTTTAGAAAATGGAAATATTTAGCAAGTTTTTGCAAGGAAGATGGAACCTCGTCCACGTGCTTTGTCTGAAAGAAAAAAAATTTGTTGTTTACAAACTTTTCCAAACTGTTGTCATCGGGATGATAACGGTTGAATGAATGGTCCTTTAATGATCCGTTGAATGATAACGGTAGAGTCATTGCATGACGTCAGGATGGAAACCCAACAAATTTTAAAAGAATGCTACAAAGTCATCGATCAAAGGAAAGAAAATGCAAAAGTCAACCATATAACAAAAATATAAATTAATAAAGCTATTCATTTGTTCGAAATGGGGTATAAGAGTTCTATTCCCTAATTGCTGGAGCTTGCTTTCTTTGAATAGAGAATAGAAACCCATTGCTGTAATAGTTAACGCAAAAAGACCGCAGTTGAAATCAACCCCACTGGATAAAGAGGAAGATGAGTTGCTTTATATGTTTTTCAATTTCGTCCTTTAACGTTTTTGTCTTAAATCCAGTCAACACTGAATAGAAAAAACTAGCCAAGAAGGCAGGGAGGATTCGTTCTTGCAGAGTAGAGTCAAGTCAAACAAGGCTAGAATTACAATAGTTCATTAGATATGCTCTCAATTACATTTTGAAGTCTAACTAAATAAATTTAAGGTGGAAAATCAATGGTTGATATATAACTAAAACATACAAACTTTATTAAACAATTGTTTTCTCAGTTACATGACCGAATTGCTGGTCAAACTCCTTTTTTGTTTTCTTTTTTACCATGTCATTTTCTTATTAGTCAAAGTTCTTGATGAAATCATATATATGGTTGCTGACTTCTTCTGCCTTTTCTTGGATGATAAAATGGGCTACTCCTTCCATTATCACCACCTCTTGTAAGTTGGGCACGTCTTTTTTAAACCCACCATTTTTTATGTATTCCTTCATTCCAGGAAGATGGTAGGCAGTGTCCAAATCTCCTACGATAAACTTAACTGGCACCTGAATTTGTTGCCCTGCCCATGGCGCCATCAGCTCCCACGTTCTGCCATCAAATTTAATAAATTTAGTACGGTTTAATTAACTATTTGAATTAAAGAATCTAAATTTCGTCTATCTTTTCATAATGTATGGGAAACGAGAGGTCTCTGGATGAGTCTTTATTCAAAGGGAAAGACAACTCTTTGCGATGTAGCCAGCTATGTTTTTCAGCTCATTTGACGTCCAATGGATTAAAAGGGAAAAAAAAAAAAACGTAAGACTACTTACAACTTAATGGCTCTGTAATAATTCAAACCACCAGTAATGCCTGTCTGGTTAAATTTGGCCGCGTAATAATTAATATCTTCTTCTGATAGCCAGGACGGCAAGCAACTGCATAAACAATCCGGAAATTCTGTTTCTTTAGGTATACGAGGCGGGTTTGGATTACGAGCTGTAAAGATTGCTTTTAGCAGGCTAGCAATGTCAAGCAGAGCAAACTTTTCTTCAGCCTCTATAGGTTCCTGGATCATATATATACACACACGCACGTTAATTTTTTATTTCCATATATATAAAGAAACTAAAGATGAAAAATCTATACCTGAAACCTGCAGACATAGTAATCGTCGCCGAAAAATGCCTTGAGCCCATCCACAGGGTTAACCGGTGTCCTGGGCGTGAACGCGATGCTGGTGTTGACTAAGGCTTTGATTCTATCAGGTCTAAACAAGCTAAAGTACCAGGCAATAACGGCGCCCCAGTCATGGCCGACCAAAAATACTTTTTCGATACCCAACTCGTCAAGCAGACCGATAAGGTCTCCGACGATATGGAATCCGGTGTATTCAGTTACAGATTCCGGTGCATCTGTATCGCCAAAGCCCCGAAGGTCAGGGGCTATGCAACGGTAGCCAAGGGCGGATAAATGGAGGAGTTGGTGTCGCCATGAATACCAGAGCTCAGGGAAGCCATGCAAGAACAGGATTGCTGGTCCTGTCCCTATTGTTGCTACATGCATATTGATGCCATTTACGGCTACTCTGATGTGTTGTATGTTCTCCATATCTTTTTTATATATGCTTTGCTTCTTCTCTAGCTATATTTCTTTTCTTGCAGGCTTAGATGCTTTGGTTGCCATGTGGAGGAGGGTATTTATAGAGGGGATTACAAGACCAAGTCTTCTTTTTAATCAAATTGAGTTAAACGACTTATTTCATGTACGACGACAGAGAAAAAATATTTTCTAGTCAAAGAAACAAAGTCCTAAGGAAATTATTTATTAAATTCGGTCTATAAATCTATCAATAATTCGAAATAACAAAAATTAATTTTTATATTAAAAGGATAATATTTCTGACCATTTACTGTGAAAAAAATTAATAAAATAAAAAGGAAAATTTTAAAAAAATTTATCTTTTATTTAGATTACTTCGTAAATGAACCCATAAACAGAATTTATACAACTCCCGTACGTAACCAACAGTGACAGGCTGTTTTTAATGAATAAAATCCTTAGTTTGTACACATGTCTTTTGTATTTTTCTTTATAATAAATATTTTAAGTGATGCATGAGAAAAGATTATTCATGCTAATTAGACGGTGATTTAATTGATTTTTTTCAATTATATAAAAAATTGGAAGTCTTGAGTTTGAATTTTCTCGACCACAGTTGTTTTCACCAACTTGATGAGCCAAGTTGAATGGAATGAAAATATATTACTAAATCAAAATAACTTATTTTTTAAAATATTATTTACATTTTCTCCACAAAATATATTTTTAAAAATCAAACGCTTTATTTTGAGTCGCTGACTTTGAACATCAATTGGGCAAGTGGTTATTAGTTAAATATTTTCGTTACAACAATTGCTATGTCGTGCGGTGGGACCAATATGTAAGAAAAAGGAAGGAAATATAAGTTGTTAATTATTGACTCAGGTTATATCAATTTATTAAAATAGAAATTGAAATTGTCATTTTATAAAAAGAGTGAATAAGTGTGGTCGTGTTCAATTTTTTTAATTAAAAAATAATTATAATTTAAATTTATTACGAAAAGAACGTAAGAACCCAATTTAGAGGATGTAAGATGTAACAGAATGTGTTAATAAAGGATTGAACCCTAATTAACAATTTACCCATAAACGCAAGAGCCCAACTTAGAGGATGTAACAGAATATATTAATGAAAGATTGAACCCTCATAAATAAGTGGATAAAGGCTTTACCTATTTCAACTATTGCGTATACTTAATGATACGATATTCTTCTATGATGTAAATACAATTGTCGTTTGAAAAAGAAAAAAAAAATAAAAAAAAAATATATATATATATATATATATATATTTGTGTTTGGAAAAATAATGTTGGTCCAAGTTGGTGTGTACGAATTAGGATGGTCTTTTAATGGATGATTTTTTATATTATTATTTATTAGAATGTCTAATAAACTATACAACAGAAGCAATTTTAATATTTTCAATTCGAACCTTTTTTACCATATTAGTGAAAATATTAACTGGATAACGTCTGGTTAGCTTCAATAAAATAATTATATTTTAAAAGAAAACTTTTCTTATAATTTATGAACAAGCTGAAAATTTTTTCTATCAAGCCAATTAAATGTGATCCAATTAATATTTTCATTTTGTACAAAAATATAAAAAATAAAAGCGTTATTAATTCAATATTTTATAATTATAAAAATTTCCATCAATTTAATAAAGACATTTTAATTCATTTGAATTTTTTCATGAGAATAAAAAAAGTACATACTAGTGAGTAATTTTACTTTAAGGTAATAATATGAGATGGCTAGGAGGAGGTTTGTGAGCGATAAATAATAGTTTCTTTCCAAAAAAAAAAAAAAAAAGGAAGTATAAAAATTCAGGGGCAGTCGCTTCCACCGTCCTATTGTGGATTTGCTCCTATTTCATGTGCCATTGGCTATTTGATTGGTTTAATGAAAATATATGAATAAATGACAAGAGTATTAAAATAATATTAAAAATAAATTTATATATATAATTATAAAAATAAAATATTTATGGATCTCACTTTTAATATTATTTTAATACTTCCGTCACGACGGGACTCTCGTCGTTTAGCGTTTAATCTTGATGAAAGACAACTTATGCAAATAGGCTACTTGCGTGAGTGGAAGCCAACAATTTTCCACATTTTCTGGATAGACAATTATTTAAAGCAATACTATTTTCATTTCAAAATTATTTTTTTTATGTTATTTCAAAGTTACATCTTTATAATTTTTACAAGACTGATGGTTTGAATGGATATAAATTATAAAATCGGTACAATTGTATTAAAATGAACAAAAGAATGAACAAATGAATCAAATCGCACATGGAGACGACGATTCGATTTGTGTAGTGTAAAAAAGATCAGAACTGTTTGATGAAATCATAAATATGCTGGCTTATTTCCTGAGCCTTTTCTTGGATAATGAAATGGGCCACTCCTTCCATTATCACCACTTCTTCCAAAAGCGGCACATCGTTTTTGAATCCACCATTATTTACGTATTCTTTCACACCAGGAAGATTATAAGCTGTGTCCAGATCCCCCACTATGAATTTTACTGGTACTTTCACCTGTTGCCCTGTCCACGGAGCCATCAGTTCCCAGGTTCTGCATCATCAAATCAATTACAAACTTAAATAATAATGTTTAATTAATTGAGAATCGCGTAATTTAATATTGTAAACTGAATTAATGAAACTTACGAGTTGAGGTTTCTGTAATAATTTAATCCTCCTGTAAATCCTGTCTGTTTGAATTTGGTAGCGAAATAATCGATATCTTCCTCAGAAAGCCAAGAGGGCAAGCTGCATAGAGAATCTGGAAATAATGATTTGTACGTTATGTTTTTAGGGATGCGAGGCGGGTTTGGATCCCGAGCTGTATAAATACTTCTCAGAAGGCTTGCTGTATTAACTCCAGCAAACTGTGCCTCATGTTCTATAGGTTCCTGAAACCTGCAGACATAGTAATCGTCGCCAACGATAGCCCTGAGATTCTCCACAGGATTTAGCAGTTGTGGGAACCTGGGTGTGAAGGCAACGCTGGTATTGACTAAGGCCTTGATTCTGTCAGGTCTAAACAAGCAAAAGTACCAAGCTATAATGGCGCCCCAGTCATGACCAACCAAAAACACTTGCTCGATTCCCAATACGTCAAGAAGGCCAATAAGGTCAGCGACGATGTGGAACCCTGTGTACTCGCTGATTGATGCAGGAACATCAGTGTCACCATAGCCACGAAGGTCAGGGGCTATGCAACGATAGCCGAGTGCAGATAAATGAAGGAGTTGGTGTCGCCATGAATACCAGAGCTCAGGGAATCCATGCAAAAAGAGAATTGCTGGACCTGTCCCTATTGTTGCTACATGCATGTTGATACCGTTTGTGGATACTCTTATGTGCTGTATCTTCTCCATTTCTTTTTAAAAAATGTGTTTTTGCTTTCTGATTGATTGCTGCTTACTAGTTAGAGGTATTCGCTTGAGATTTTGGGTTCTTTTGTTTTTGCTAGATATGGATGATTTGAATGCATTAAGGAGGATATATCTCTATATATATAGAAGAAAGCCTTGACTAAGTCTGCTTTTTTCCAATATGCATTGAGAAGAAATAAGAAGAGAATGATTCCAAGCTTGGGCAAGTGGAATTAATTGAAAGTCTTTCCAAGACAATTTCCGATTTCTACCAACTTAAAAATTCTAACTGTTCATTCTAAAATAAAGAAATTCACAAAAAAAAGAAAAGTTCAAATAATTTGTAATTATATTTCATAAATGCAAGTGCATGTTAAAAGTAGACTCGAAAACTGCAACTTGGAATTCTAAATTATTGATTTACTAAAATCCAAAGGACGGCTGCACATATATATACTTCTGGGCATTTTCGTAGGCTGCATTTACTTTGCAACTCATACGCATTGTCAAAAATGGAATTGCCGCCTACGCGCTACATTTCGTTTACCAGGAAAACGCGTACCTCTGCATCTGCGCTTGTTTTTCCTATGGACATGGAGGACCTACCGGATTTACACTATCCATTCTTTCATTAATTAATTAGGTATGATATGACCAACCTTCCTCTTTATTTTACATTTTATATTTTAGAATATTTCCACAATTATCCAAAATATGCCCATTCAATTAATTCCAAAACATTCAGGGATACGTTTTTCTTTTCTTTTTTCTTTTTTTTTTTTAAAAAAGGTTACCTACCAAACTAGTTGAATAATATATTTGGTTGAGTCACACTTGCATGCATAGAGTATATTCAGCAATCCATGATAATTCTTACTAACAAGATGAAGTATATAGTAAGCTAAAGGCATCACTGAAAATTTAATAACTAAAAAAGTTTGTGCCCCTTTCGCAAGATGTTTAGTATTTTATTTCTTGAGAAATTAAGATGAAAACAAGAGGAAAACCCAACATCATAAAATCAGTGACAGGAAGAAATTCCTTTTACATTTTATTTCCTCTACTCCAACAACATTGCAATAACAGAACCCCGTTGTTGTTATTATCGATTTGGAATTATCAAAACTTCTTAATGAAGTCATAAATGTGTTTACTAACTTCCTCAGGCTTTTCTTGGTTGAGAAAGTGAGCCACTCCTTCCAGCACAACCACTTCTTGCAGAAAAGGGACATCATTTTTGAACCCACCATTGTGTATATACTCTTTGATACCAGGAATATGGTAAGTCAGATCCAAGTCGCCTACAATAAATTTAACTGGTACTTTTATTTTCACCCCTGTCCATGGCGCCGTGAGCTCCCAACTTCTGCGGCAACACATGTTAAAAATTTTTAAGAATCAGCAGGGTCTAATCTAATTATGATTAACAAGTGCACAGAACGTACAGGTTCAGGTTTCGGTAGTAATTGAGTCCTCCAGTGAAGCCTTTGATGTTAAATTTGGCCGCATAATAATTGACATCTTCCTCTGTAAGCCAAGAAGGCAAGGCTGGAGGATCTGGGAGTGCTCTGAATCCTATTTCCTTAGGCACAACTGGTGGAGTTGGGTCACGACTTGTAAAGAAGCTTCTAATCAATTTGGAAGTCTCAACTTGAGCAAAATCCTGTTCAGCCTCTCCAGGTTCCTGTGCCATAGTAATTTTCATGAGCATCTGTAAAGACTATACATTTACGTAAGAATATACTCACTTAAGTCGTCTGAATCTCCACAACTATAGTACTAGTTAAAAAAAAGAAAACTACATATACCTGGAAACGGCAGATATAGTAATCATCACCGAACAGAGCCTTGAAGATATCCAGAGGTTTAGCATGTGGGTTTCTGGGCATCAAGGCTACGCTTGTATTGACCAAAGCCTTGATTCTATCAGGTCTGAAAATACAAAAAGACCAGGCAATCAAGGCTCCCCAGTCATGACCCACTAAAAATACCTGATCGATTCCTAATGAGTCAAGCAGAGCAACCAAATCGCCCACTATGTGGAAAACAGTGTATTGAGTGACTGAAGACGGAGCATCCGTGTCGCCATAACCGCGTAGGTCAGGAGCTATGCAACGGTAACCAAGGGAAGACAGAGAGAGGAGTTGGTGTCGCCATGAGTACCAGAGTTCAGGAAAGCCGTGAAGAAAGAGAATCGGTTGGCCTGTCCCTATTGAAGCTACGTGCATGTTAATACCATTTGTGGCTACTGTTGTGTGTTCAATCTTTTCCATCAGTTTTTCCTATTCTTAATTCCCTGTCTCAATTCTTTCTTCTGTGTATATATATATATATATATATATATATATATATTGTCCTCTTAATTGTCGTTGTGGCCGGCAATTCTCACCTTGTTTTTAACCACAAAAGTGTCTGTTGTGGTTGTTCTTTTACCGGATAAATAGCAAACAGACAACTCATGAACATGACATGCTATTTCCCAAAAATTTAAACATTTGGAAACGCACTACTAATGTTTTTGTTGAGGTTAACGAAGAATGCCAAACAACATAAACATTCAATTTCATATCATCCTCTTTTCAAACAATGGATTAGGATGTTTTTGGAAATATAATACAAATTAATTAGCTTTTTAATAGATTTTTCGTAAAAATATTATTAATTAGGTTACATTACCTAAACCTCATAATTTATTGCTGTTATTTTAATTGAAAGTCTTAATTTTCGGTCTATAGGTTCGCATATTATCTACAATGCACATAAAAATGGAAATGGATAGAGATATATTAAGATTGTCAAAAATGCCTCTACTAAATTTGTGGATTGACAATAATATTATTAAGAATTTTAATTTTATTGATTTGAAAAAATAAAAATAATTTAATTTTGATTGGTTATGTTAAATATTTTCTATTTAAATCTAAGTTCTATTCGATAAAATAAGAAATTATATTATATATTATATCATATATATGATAATATTATTCGATTTCAATTTTCTTATAACTAGAACCCATGGTTTTGAAATTGAAATAATAAAATAATATTAAATAAATAATGTATATGTTAAGTATGATCTGTAATATATACATGTCATACAGCAATATAATATAATATAATATGGTAATATATCTATATTATATAGTAATATAATAAAATATGGTAACACAATCTCATGAATCCTAAATAAGATATATATTAAAAATGATAAGAATGCAATAATTTAAAAGATTTAATTATGTTGAAAGAAAGTTTTTTCTAAAATATAAAATTAATTATATGCTCATAGTTTTTAGCAAAAAGTAAAAAAAAAAAAAAGAAAGAAAAATATTAAAATTATAAATAATGATTAATTATATTAATTATTGCAATACTTATTTATTTATAACATGCAATATCTATAATATAAATTTAAAACATAATTAACTCAAGTCAAGTTAATTGTCATTTTGAGAATTTTTTTTATTTCATAAAACATTTTTTTCCATTTTATAAATGCTTTTTAGATTTTTAGTATATAAATTAAATTATATTTATTTACAGCAAAATAAAAAGTCAATGAGTAAATTATATTCATCTACCCATTTGTGTTCAGTAAAAAATACAAAAGTTTAAAAATCAACGTTGCATTAAAAATAATTTAATTCTTCCATTAACTGATCTATGTGAGTGTCCAAATGCTTTATTTTGAAAAATATATTTTTTCTAATTTTTAATTTTCTAATTATAACTAAAATTATATTTTTAATTAGTTAAGTATATCAGTAAATACGCACACCAGCCTTTTCTCGTCTTGTCCTAGTCCAAGCCTACGCTGACGCCTAATTGATGGCTTTGATAGTACACTTGATAAGGCCCAACAAACGATAATACTATCTTTTAGGGCTTCCCTAATATGGGTAGGTAGGCCCATGCATGCCAGACAAAGGGGCCCATCATGAACGCCTTCATTCCAAATGACTACTTATTTAGCTTATTATGGGCCCAATGAGCTGCAAGAAGGGCATAAAAAGAAAAAGGTACGTCTGAAAAAAAATAAAAAAATAAAAAAATATTTTAATAGTTTAAAATTTATTTTAATGAATTTGTAGTCAATCCATTTTGTACAGAAGAAAAGTGAAAACATCTGATTCCCAATAATTTAACGTTAACCCCACCAATATTTTTTATATTCCAACGCATTAGAATGGAAAATACCAACGTCGACATGCGATTCACAATGGAATGGGGAGGCTTTTCATTGTTAAGAACTTGAGATTTTTATAATTATTTTTTAAGAGTTGGGAAGAATAATTATTATTTTATTCTTATATTTAATAAATGAGGTAAAAAAAAGTTGATGAAATAAGGATAAAAGAGTAATTTTTCGTATTAAATTGAGAGTGATATCATATGTATGCAAGCATTATGCAAACCAGCTGTAACTTGGAGGACGCAGTACCTATTCTTTTTTTTTTTTTTTTTTTTTTTTTTTTTTTTTTTTTACGTGGGGACCACAAAACCATCTTCTCCTACTTGCTACTTTATGCCTCTCTTGTATACTACTACCGCTGCTGCCACTAAGACTAACTTAATATCATCATTGTCGATTTGGTTTTGGATTAGAGAGAATATAATAAACCAACAACCAAACAACAACATTCCAAGTACTTTCTTTTGAAAAAAATATTGTGTATGGGAGATTTGCTCTTGAGAATATTTAGATTATTGAACAAAAAAGGAAAGAGATGATGATGATTGTTCATTTTGGCAGTTGGAATCCTAAGAACTACCAAGTTCCTCGTGACTTAGCTGAATTACCTATATCAATAAGTTCATAACCAGTATTGGGATATCTAAATCCTGTTTCGGATATAACTTTACTTGTCATTGGGATAAGAATCTAAGATAGTTACTCCGTTGATGGGCAATTTTATATAAAATTTAAAAGTGTTTAAAACTTAGTAAAAGTGATTTCACCACTTTATATCCTGCATATAACTAACGCCCCATTTGTCAAATGGTTTCATTTTATATTTTATTTTAAGAAGCAAATGGATTTATTTTCTAATAAAAAAATAAATTTAATACGTGATTAATATAATATTTAAATTTAATTTTGTAAATTGAATATTCAATATAATTAAAATTATTATTAAAATATAATAATACAAGAGTGGGTTTATCCATTTGGCATTGAGAATCATATAATAATATTAAAAAATAGGTAGCTAAATATACAAAAATAAGGGAATTATAAAATCCCGCCATTCAAAACCAGAATCCATCAACTCAAATCTGCAGACAGGAACCTTCCTCATCGCTTTCCTCTCCCTGCAATTTGCAACTCTAATAAATACCCTCCCTTTACTTCACTCTACTTATATCTCCAAAAACTCTCTCCTCCATTTCAAAATTAGTTAGCTAATGGAAAACTTCAAACCAAGAAATCAAGTTTCTCATAGCACGCAGTACGTTCATGATGGAAAGATAATGCTCTGTACAGGAATCATCCTCTTCACAGCGATATTCCTCGTGATTTGTTTCAACCGCCGCCGTCGCCACCTACGTGAAAGCCAACTCTCGTATTCCTCCAATTCCGCCGCCACTGACAGTGGTGATGCACAAGGTCTAGACCCGTCTACTTTAAAAAGTCTTCCCACTTTTGTTTATAGCGCGAAAACTCAGGACGCAGTGGTAGAATGCGCCGTTTGCTTATCGGAATTACTAGACGGCGAGGAAGGACGAGTGTTGCCTAAGTGTAATCACGCCTTTCATATTTGTTGTATCGACATGTGGTTTCATTCTCACTCTAACTGTCCGCTCTGTAGAGCCCCGGTTCAATCAGGCAACGCTACTGAAATTTGTACCGGAAGAGTAACGCCGGTAGTCGAAAATGGCGGTATAGAGATGGAATCTGGACGGAAGAAAAGAGATGAGAGAGGTTGCTCTGCTTCATCATCGCCGGTCAGTTTATCTTTATATACTCTAGAATGCCAGAGAAAGTCATTAGACGTGGTCACTATAATCGTGGAGGTTCCCACAGCCACAGGGGAGCAAAGGCCTTTAAGGATTGGACCGTTTGGTGGGCATGAGCTTGCGTCGACCCAGACTTGATTGTTCTAACTCTAGGTCACCGGTTGGTCCGGTTGTGTAAGTAAAAAAGGTGGATGATTTTGTAAATTACTGGCTTGTTTCAGAGTATATATAACTATTATTAATTTTGAGCTACAAAAGACGAATGTCATATTTTAACCGGTACAGTATTTGCACATTTACAGTTACATCCCCGGCATGATATCAACAATACTAAAACTGCTAAAAGATTTTTGGATGGTATTAAAGTCCTTTTACACTATCTGTGACACAAGTGATGCTAAAAATATTTCTCGAAAAGATAAAAGATAGAAATGGTTGAGTTTGCAATGGGGAGTCCAAAGCATCACTCACAGGCTTGATGCATACATAGAAATATTTCAAATTGCAAGAACAAAAATAACAATTTCTATGACAAGACTTGCTCCAATTTTAGTTGTAACCACAGTTACATGCGCTAAATATAGGCCAAGTGTTATCCAATTTATTAAAGAAATTTTTTATAAAAAGTCCTAAAAACACTCTAATTCAAGTGGTAAAGCGCATATTAATGAAAAATAATTCACGGCCTATCTTCGAAGAATAATAACATCCACTAAACATAATCTAATTTTAAACAAATTAACATTTGGATTTCTTATTTAATAACGGAAAAATTAATCATTGCCTAAACCTAAACTAAGAGACAAGAGAAGAAAGGGAAAATGAAGCCAATTACAATTAGAAATTGCTTCTTCCTTTCTTCTCTAGTCCTTAGCCTCATCACCCTTCTGCCCCATCAAATTGCAGGCAGTAGTCTGGTGGAACAAGTATGTGAACACTCTCATGACAAAGCTAAATGTATAGAAAGCTTTAACTCAAACCCAGAGAGTGAAGGAGCGAGTTTAGAGCAACTTGGGGTACTAGCAATAAAATTAGCTGCTCAAAACGCAACATACACGTCTTTATATATGCAGCAGTTTCTTGGAAACCAAACATTGAACCCAGCAGTTCAACAGGCGGTAAGTCATTGCGCAGAGCAGTATTCGAATGCTTCCCATGAATTAGAGGACTCTATTGAAGCTTTGTCAACAGATAACAGACATACAGTGTTCACGTGGGTGAGTGCAGCGATTACCAATATTGAATCCTGCGAAGGAAAGTTGAAGGAAAGTGGGAACCCAGATTCTGTATTATTGGCCAGGAATGCCATGTTTCGCTTTCTGTGTGACAATGCCTTGGCCATCAACAAAATCTTGACCTCATAGCATTAGAAACGCTCTAAATGTTAATTTTGTAACTTTAAATTAATAATATTATTACTCCAGGTGTTTTTTGGTATATAATTGTGTGCGGTCGTGCAACAAACTCACTTTGTTCAAATTTCATAGATAATATATATGCAGCAGCCACAAGAAACTAACACAGACAAAGAAATAATTATGAAATTGATTTTCGATGGGCAAATTTGTAATTTTGGTCTCCTTGTTTGTATCCAAACTCCTCTCAAGTCAAGTGGAACAATTTTGTTACTCTTTCCAAATCTGACGGCTACAAAGAAGAGGAAGAAGGTGATAGTTGAGTTGTTAAGAGTATTTTTGTCCAACTCTTTTTTGACTGTGTCTTTTCTCTTTGACTTGTACTAAAAATAGAATAAAATGGATGCAAGAACAGACCAGTAATTTATGGCAAAAAAGAAAAAAACATGTGAAGACTCGAGTGTGAAGTAATTATGGGTGGTGGGACTATAGGTCATTACCCATACCAAAACTATTTATGTGAAAATTTAAAAATCTCACTGCCTTACCATACCAAAATATTATCTTTTCTAAAAATTTATTTGTAAGTCAATTCAATGAGCATGAATTTGCCATAAGCCCAAAAGACATCACTCACAGGCACTGACCCACTAAGCAAGTTCAAATTTCAAGAACAAAATTTCTGTCACAAGACTTGCTCTAATTTCTATAATTGATCAAAATATAAAATTTTAAGGTGGAACCATTCAATGCACAAATATAGATAAATCTTACTAAATTTATTGAAGAATTTTTCTCTAAAAGAATATTAAAAATAGGCTCAATCAATATCAGAGCGCATATATATAAAATTGGAAAATGATAGATGGCAGAATTCGTGCCAAATCATGATATTATTTTAATTGAAAAAAACTTAAATGTGGGGCTCATATATAATTTAGAGAAAAACTTTTTATTTGACTTTGAGATTGTATATAAGGAATAAAATAGTAATTTGATTAATGGTCATTTGCCTTGAAACGTGACACAAAATCCAAGTTTCAAATTTCAACTATTTTAACAGAAGCTTCAAAGGTCACGGACCATGGTCACTTCACTATTTACCATCCACAATGCCGTTTGACAGAGGAGAAACTTTCACATGATAACAAGGAGTTGATTTCCTCTACCCTCAGTGTGTATTGTGTTCAGAATTGGCGAGAACTTGCTTGAGATCAACGAGTAAGAGCTGGTGCAGAAAACAGCTTAATTTACATCGTCGAGCTCCATCTGCATCGTTGGAGGCCCGATTCGTGTGAGAGGAGGTTGAGAACGAAATCATCGGTGACAAGGAAATCATTGGCTACCTGAATTGCATGAGTGATGGCCGAAAATGATGGAGGGTAGGAGTCTGTCGTTGACGGGAGAGAGTTTAGGGAGGAACGAGAGCTTCTCTTTCTTTTTTTTCTAATTTCCTTTTTTTTTTTTTAATTTTTCAATTTTTTTCTTTATTGTCATCCTTACCCTTGCAATCATCAATCATATAACAATTTACGCTACAACCATATACATCAAAGTAACTGTCTTTGACCCATCTTTATATTAAAATAAACTCGTGTCTTGAAATGATTCGTTCAACCTATCAGCGCCCTACAAAATTAATGGCGAGATCTTCATTAAATGAAAACCACTAAATAAAACCTAATTTTAGACAAGTTAACGTTTGGGTTTCTTATTTTAGAACCCACAAATTAATCACTAAGCATTGCATACTCACTTCCTCAACCGAAACTAAGAGACCAGAGAAGAAAGGAAGATGAAGCCAATTACAATTAGAAATTGCTTCTTCCTTTCTTCTCTAGTCCTTAGCCTCATCACCCTCTTTCCCCGCCAAATTGCAGGCAGTAGTCTGGTGGAACAGGCATGCGAACACTCCCATGACAAAGCAAAATGTATAGAAAGCTTTAACTCAAACCCAGCGAGCGAAGGAGCGAGTCTAGAGCAACTTGGAGTACTAGCAATAAAGCTAGCTGCTGAAAACGCGACATACACGTCTTTATATATGCAGCAGTTTCTTGGAAACCAAACATTGAACCCTGCAGCTCAACAGGCGGTAAGTCATTGCGCAGAGCATTATTCGAATGCTTCCCATGAATTAGAGGACTCTATTGATGCTTTGTCAACAGATAACAGACATACAGTGTTCACGTGGGTGAGTGCAGCGATTACCAATATTGAATCCTGCGACGGAAAGTTGAAGGAAAGTGGGAACCCAGATTCTGTATTATTGGCCAGGAATGCCATGTTTCGCTTTCTGTGTGACAATGCCTTGGCCATCAACAAAATCTTGACCTCAAAGCATTAGAAACGCTCTAAATGTTAATTTTGTAATTTCAAATTAATATTAATCACACTTCTACGTGTTTTTTGGGTATATTTGTGTGTGTGGTCGCAATAATCTTATTTTGTTGAAATTCCATGGATAATAGTATATCTGTAGCAGCAACTGCAAATTAACATAAACAAACAAAAAATAATAACGATAATGATAATAATTAGTTAACCATGAACTTAATTACGAGATAATAATAGTATCATCCTTAGAATTAGAAACATCTAATTAATTAACCGAAAAAAAAAATATTTTTTTATTATTTGTTTTACCAGTTGGTTAATTTAAAAGAATATATTTCCTCTATCAAGCTGTATTTTTGCGTAAAGCTAGGCAGCTTGGTTATTACATTACAGTCAAAACAATTACAAACATAAAATAAATAAATAAATAAATAATTAAATATCCTAATTGATAGTTTTTAAACTAATCCACTAGCAAAAGGAACTCCAGCTTGAGGTATCCAGTTATCCCCTAACAAGAAATTAGTCACTGTAAAATTAGCAGCATCAGTAGAATTAATTACATGGTAACCTTCCCATGTAACCCTGTTCGTAATATTAGCTCCTGCTCCAAAGTTATTGTACTCTGCATAATACAGCGTACTTAGCGCAAAATCTCCACTCCATATTTGCCAACCAGCAGGATTTATCAAACTGTCCATGAAGCTCTCCATATATACAGTTCTTGAGTAATTTTTCCATGGCCTTCCAAGAAAAGTCTGGATTGTGGCATTGCTTGAAGCCAAATCATCAGCTGCTCTTATACTACAATTATGTATAGAAGTTCCTGTGTTTTGGTTCGGGTCGGTTCGGCCTTGTGCGGTGATAGCATTGAATTGTCCACTCATTGGCAACCGCGGATACAAGTTGCAGTTTTGGAAAACGACAGCTGCGTTTCCAAATATAAAGTCTACTGTACCATATATGTCGCACTCTCTGTAAAATTGTCTTAGAGAATGCGTATATAATGTGTCCTGATACCCTTCAAAACTGCAACTGTAGAATGTGGATAAATCTGCTCCGCTTCGAAGTGCGACGGCCTGATGTTTTTCTGGTCCGGCAGTGTTCCGGATTGTTATGTTGACCGCCACGAAATTTGGTGCCACCACGGCTGCAAATTAGGTTAAAAAAGTTTATATTAGAATTTTTAATTAAGGGATTAAAGACCACGAGCAGATAAATTAATTATAATTAGAGCATATTAATTAATTAAATTAGTTACCAAATGTTGCAGAGTTAAATGTTGTCCATCCATCAACAACACTGCGATTGCCCGTAATTATGGTTTGATTAATCCCATCACCAACCATCATCAAGTATTTCTTGTTCTTTGGGATCGACACGTACTCCTCATAAATACCGGCAGAGATAAATATCATGAAGTAGCCGTTGGAACCGTCAGTGTTGTTTGGAGCAGCAGCGACAGCATCGCTAATAGAAGTAAAATCACCAGTTCCATTTTGGCTAACGGTCACAATGTCACTCACCAAAACTTCGTCGTTGTCTTGTGTTTGGAGGAGCTTTCTTCTACTAACAGATTCGTAAATCGAACGGGTCCTGCTCGACATTTTTAATGGTAATCTTCCATTTTTGAACTTGGCTTGCTGGCTTGTCGGCTGCCATGTCAGACCTTTCTTCTTCTTTGGAACCCAACCTTTGGTGAATAAGGCTAAAGAAACACTATAAAGTTTTGTATCATTAGACAAAGGAATTGAAAGACCATTTTTTATGCTCCAAGCAGAAGCTGTGGCTTGTAAACCATCTATACAGGTTTGTTGGTTTGTTAAAATGGCACTAAGCAAAGTTTGCACATCATCAGCTTTTAAAGAAGAAAGAGTTTGACTAGTGGCATTAACAGTATGAAAAGCACTTAACAAGAAATCCATATTTAGACCCGCCAGCAGTTTGCAATCTTCAAGAGCACGAATGGCAGGTGTAGTCAAAGAAGATCGGTGGGAAAGATACTTATCGACTAATTTCAAGAATTTAAGAGATTGAGATAATGATTTGCGAACAGAAAATCGGCCATAGCCATAGACATTTGAAGTTTGGTTAGGGAGAATGGATTTACAGTAGGAAGGATCAGGAGTGGACTTGCAGACAGTACCAGGAGAGAGAGTATTGTTTGGAGGAGAAGCTGAAAAAGTTGCAGAGCTAGACAAAGCAAGAACAAGAAGAAAGAGGATGAAGGTTGAAGCCATTACAAGCTTGTAGGATTGGCTGGTTTTTGAGAGGAATTCCAGTAAGTGGATTTGACATGGCAAGTAATAACGAATTTATAGGGAAGATGTAAGAGGTATATTTGATTCATGGCATTATTAATATTATTATTTTAATTAAAGTTATTTTTTTAGTAAAATAAACTAAATGGAACTATATATTTTGTGAAGTCAAGATGGATGACTTTCCGAAAAACGCGTTTGTCTCTAGCATGAGTTTCAAAGATTTAAAGAATCCTAGTTGTTACTGAGATGGCCATTAACATTGATTTTCTTTTTTTTTTTATCTCTAATCATAAAAAACTCTACAACCAATAGCACAATTATTATTAATTAAGTTGAATTTACAATTTGCGTGAGCTATTTTTTCTTCATATAATTTTTAAATTCAAAATTTTCTTTTTAGAGAAAACAATTAAACTATCTCAAGAAATAAAAATCCACCCAACAAAACGGGATATGATTCCGAACCTGAAGATAATTTTTAAATTCAAATCGATGATAATGTTCAGATAAAATTCTTTTTTTTCATTCATTGAACTTTTTTTTATATTATTATTATATTTTGGTAAAGTGAAAAAAGTAGAACATGCATTGTCGTTATATAGCCTAAAAGATAAAGAACCAATAATTACTCAGTAGGAGAGAATGACAATGGTTTTCCAAATAGAGTCAAATGATAGGGTGAGTTAGCTAATTTAATTAAAGATAATGTAATCTAGCTGGCAGCTCCCAGTCTCCTATGGTAAAAACCGACTCGAAATTTTTAAAAAGAAAAAAAAAAAAGGCTAAATCTGATTAAAATTGATTAGCCGTTTTGTGGTTCGTGCAGTCATTGTCTAAAAGGGTGTAATTACAATTAATAATGTGAAGGGAATTTTAATTAAAATGAAAAGATGGCGACAGATGACTGACGGAGTTGGTAAAGAAGGATGGGATCCAAGATGTAATTTGTCTCGTTGGTAGGAAGGCATTGCATGGGAAATAAGGGTTTATTAGTCAAAAATACGACCACAACTTCTTAATTAAAATACTTTTGTTTTAATACAAAGTCAATATCCAGACGTGTAGATTGGTTGGATGTTTGATTCCATTGCAAATGCAAAGACACACCAAAAGAGATTATTATTGATTAATTGAGAAATGTTAAATAAGGGGAGTTCCATTAGTATTAAAATAATATTATAACAGATGTCCGATTTAATAAATATATTATATCAATATTAAACTTTAATATTGAGGAGTCACCTTAATTTTTCTATATATGATTGATAGACACGATTAATTATATTTATTTTTTTTACTAAATTTCTTTCAACGTGGTATTCGAACCGAACATAATAAAAATTTAGTTAGCTTTCAAACGCGGGTAATTATAGATTGAAGAAAAAGAATACGGTGATCTTTACTCGAGCAATTTATATAGAATTGACTCTGAAACCTAAAATGTTGTACCTAAGCCGTATGACTAAAAAAAACAAACAAAACCAGAGACGTGAAAATTCAGCGCCGTATGCAACAAGGTAAGGACGAAAAGGGTTGGATCTCTTCTCTGCAACAAGTTGTGTTAAACCAAACTTAAACCCTAGAGTTCAATTAACGCGGAAACATGTGCTTTGCAACTGGCGAGAGAGAGAGAGAGAGAAACGAAGAATTGGTCAACTCCTATAAACTGTCTCAACTTGTGCTAAATTAACCGCAGCAAACCAAACACATGTATGTATCCACAATAATACGTATACGATGTTTCCTTTTTCTAAGTACCAATTAATCTTAATTAGTTAATGTTCTGAGCATGGTTGTTCAAAACCGTATTTAGTTCAACAGAATTATTTTATCTACGTCTCCCCATGAAAGTCAAAGTCATAATTCTTTGTTTCTTTCTTTTTAGGTGTGATTGGAAGTTTGAATTCAAATACCAATACGGTAGGCCGTTAGATTTGTTTGGTTTTTACAAATTTGAAATATAAATTTCATCCGGTCCGCTGCTTCTTTTTTTGGTGTAGGTTTAATTGGTCCATTGAACAAGCGTTTTCAATTTTTGAAATATAGTATTGAATTATTATCCGGCGTTTGCAAAGCTCTTCTCTAATAGTAATAACGTTGGACAAAGCATGAAGGAACAAATCATTTGGCGGTGCAGCCGTGTAGGCCCGATAGCTCCTGGGTTTAAATCTGTTTGTACTTTAACAGCATGAATTAGAGACGGAGCAGTCGACTTGTCCTATCTAAATTCTCAATCAGGGCCTTAGGCCTTAGGCAGGCGGGCCCCTCAAAACGCATCATTCCGCTTCATCAGGCCCATTCTGTCTGAATTTGATATAGATGGACCCTGGAAATCCGAAACCCACTTGGGAAAGGGACGCCTTCAATACACAATCTAAAGGTTCTATAATAGCCCAAAGGATAATAATAACAAAACTCGAACCGTGAAATTTCATTATTTTGTTTGTGATATTGCCAAATAATTTGGCAGGAGGTGTTTGTGGCGAAACTTGTCATCATCAAAGCACTCCATCTCGCTTTCTTTCTTTTTTTTTTTTATATTGTTTAAACTGGGTTTAGTGTGTCAAAAATGAAAGTGTGGCTTCGAACCATTTGTGCTACTGGTACTGGTGCAGGCATACTTAACGCTTCCCTTCCCTTAGTTCTTGGGGAAATGACTAAAACACATGTGCTTCTCATGAGCGACACATGCAGCGAAACATGGGTTTTCATTATTGCTCTGCCAAGATTAATTTGGCTCCTACGCTCTTCGGCATCTGCACGAGATTTAATGCCTTTCTATTTATTTTTTATTTTTTATTTTTTTTTACGGATGTCATTTGAATTAAAATTTTACATTTTTTAATTTAACGGAAATAAAGAAAAAAAATTATATATATATATATATATCACCAAGCTTAAAAATAAGCATATATGAAAAAAGACAGATTTTACCGAAGTGCAGGAAAAAAAAAAAACGGCTAACAAACTCTACGAATATGAGGGTCATATAATAATAAAAATACACTAATTGGTGCACAAGCCACTATCAACTGATACAAGATTGCATCCGGTTGAAAAAGACGAAAGGAATTGGTGTACAAGCTGCTAAAGACAAAAATTGCGGCATGTTGTTGCTGTCCAGCCAAGCCAAACTGAACGGTCTTCATCGTAGATTAATTAGATTCCGACATGTGCAATTGCAAAACCAGTAGAGACCATAGCAATCATGCAATTGGGACCTTACCAATTATTATTTTTATCGCACTCCACTTCAATTATTTGTTGACTTGGCACAATTTTTCTTATTTAGATTGGATTTTTAACAAGTAAATAGCTAATTCCAGTGTTCCGGTTACTAGATTTGATTTATGTAATTATTTCTCTGCTCTGCACCTAATTAAAATAACCTCAATCTCTTCAAAAAAAAAAAAAAAAAAACCTCTATAGTACACATGTATCCCTTGATGTGGAATGCGCATTAACTATGATAAATTGAATTTGTAAACTCCCTTCCTGCTGAAATTCAAAATTTTTAAATTAAATCATAGTAAAGCTTCTGGTCCAGTACTTGCTTTGCGTGCGATTTCCAAACCATTGTTAACTTTCTCCAGGACCAGAAGGCCACGAGCTTTCTTTTCATGCTGTCCTTTTAACTTGTAAGAAACAAAAACAAAAACACTATTGCTCCATAGACTTGCCCTATTTAACTACTAACTCAGTCCTCTGTCGTGTCTAACATCAAATCTCTCTTTCTCTCTTAGACTTTTGCTCAAACACTTTGCAGTTTTAACAATGTATGATCTTAAAGGAAGAACTAAAAACTTGTTCTTCCTCTTGCCCATTTCAGCTCTTGTCTTAATCCTGCTAATTACAAAAACATTTCCTCTCAAAAACACCTCAAAACCACATTTACATGTCAACAAACATATCCAAATCGCTCATTCAGCCTGTGAAGGCACATTATACCCTCAACTTTGCGTTTCAACTCTCTCAACTCTTCCAGATCTCACTTCCAAGTCTATCCCGCAATTCATATCCGCAACCATAAACCAGACATTGTACGAGGTTAGTCTCTCCGCCTCCAATTGCAGCGGGATTAGAAATAAGTTTCGTAATCTACACAAACTTGAAAGAATAGCACTCAATGACTGTCTAGAGCTATTCAGCGAAACTATGGATGAACTTAATGTAGCACTTTCTGATTTATACTCAAGGAAATCAGCTTTCCAGCATTACCACGAATTGCAAACTCTGTTAAGCGCCGCCATGACGAACCAGTACACTTGCCTTGATGGGTTTGCTTATAGCAAAAGAAATGTGAGGAAAGTAATCAAGAGTAATCTTTATAACATATCTCATCATGTGAGTAACTCTCTAGTTATGCTAAAGAAAATCCCAGGCGTTAACATCTCCAATAAGTCCGAAGTTTTTCCAGGGCATGACGACATGAAACACGGGTTCCCGTCATGGCTGTCATCAAAAGATCGTAAGCTGTTGCAGGCTCCTTTAAATGCAACAACATTTAATCTAATAGTTGCTAAAGATGGTTCTGGTAACTTCACTACTGTTAGTGAGGCAGTGGCCGCAGCTCCAAACTCTAGCAATACAAGGTTAGCTATATATATACACTTGGTAATACTATAATTTATATTTTCCGGTCATCTGTCATATTAGAACATTTTATTATACTGTGTTTTTATCATATTAGGTTCGTGATATATATAAAGGCTGGAGCTTATTTTGAGAATGTGGATGTGGATAAGAAGAAGAAGATGCTTATGTTCATCGGAGATGGGATTGGAAAGACAGTGATTAAAGCTAATAGGAGTGTTGTTGATGGATGGACTACTTTCCGGTCAGCGACTGTCGGTGAGTTCAATATTACTATTACTACTAGCCACTATAGATTCGTTTGTCTTCATTACTTTCTATTTCTATATTTGATTTATAGTAGTATTTTTTTTTGGTAGAATATGTTTTGGTACTTTCATAGTGTCGTGATATTAGACAGTAGACGATTCAGAAGGGGGGAAGCTCCACCTCCTAGGAATTAGAACTATGGATTAGTAATGTTACGGGCAACCGGTTGTTGGCCCCATTACATTTGCGTTAAAACAAGCCCAACACAGGCAAGAAAAATTACTGGATATTTAAAGGAATTAATATGATTATCCTACCTACAATACTAATGGAATTAATTCAAAACCTATTATTTATCTAATTTTCAACTTTTAGCTTAATTAGTTTGAAATCAAAATATTTCTCCCTTTCAACATCATCTTCATGAAAAATGTTGGTGACAGTTTAGATTACATCACTTGATTTAAAGCTTAGATACGTTCTGACAGAAATTTTAGCAAGTCTGGAAAAGACAGCTCACTTAGATTTTGGTTTGCTAAGAAGTTTCTATTTACTGCATCGTTACAATTGTTCACTTAGGTCAAGGTCCTCAACACTGGGAGAAGTTAATTAAACAGCTTTCCTGATATGTGTCGGTGGTCGTGTACAAAGCACTCGCGATGCCTCGAATCCTCCTCACCATGTTTTTTGGATCATTGAAACGCGTTATCCAATGATCTTGTCGGATAAAAGACTTGTGTCTTTTTCAACTTTTTCTGTTCTTTTTTCAATAAAAAATCTAATCAAATCATTTGAATAATTATGGTTTAATTATCACTTGCAGCGGTGGTGGGTAACGGGTTCATAGCAAAAGGTATAACTTTTGAGAACTCAGCTGGGCCAAGCAAGCACCAAGCAGTAGCCCTAAGGAGTAGTTCAGATCTCTCTGCTTTCTACCAATGCAGCTTCGTTGGCTATCAAGACACTCTCTATGTCCATTCGCTTCGTCAATTTTATCGCGAATGCGACGTCTACGGAACCGTTGATTTCATTTTTGGCAATGCGGCTGTCGTTTTCCAAAACTGCAACTTATACGCCCGTAGACCAAACGACAATCAGAAAAACATTGTCACTGCCCAAGGTAGAGAAGACCCTAACCAGAATACAGGAATCTCTATCCTGAACTGTAAGATCGCTGCTGCAGCTGATTTAATCCCTGTAAAATCGTCGTTCAAGACGTACCTGGGCCGTCCGTGGAAAGAATATTCTAGGACGGTTTATATAAGATCATATATTGATGATTTGATTGATCCTGCCGGTTGGTTGGAATGGAATGGAGATTTTGCTTTGAAAACGCTCTACTATGGCGAGTATATGAACAGAGGTCCTGGATCGAATACCAGTGGCAGAGTGACGTGGCCTGGTTATAGAGTCATCAACAGCTCAGCTGAAGCTAGTCAGTTTACAGTGGAGCCATTTATACAAGGAAGTGAATGGTTGAATTCTACCGGCGTTCCTTTCTCTCTTGGTTTGAATTGATCGATTAATTAATGAATTGATTATTGCTTATTAGAAATGTTTTGAACTTAAATAATTCCCGTTTGTCTTTTCTTTTAATTGTTGAAATGCATATGATAAGATTAGGATTAGAGATTTATAGGGCCCAGCATAATCATGAAACGGTCCCTAATTATGATTATGCACAACTTTTTTAAGTTTAGATGGAAATATGAAATTGCAATTATATCAAATATGAAGAAGTACCCATGACGTGGATTAATTTATTATTATATGAAAACGATAAAGTTGAGAAGAGTTGCTTGTGAAAGAATGGATTCTTCTGGTTGGGCTTTATATGGTAATAATTGTGGACTGCGATTCATTTCATAAGCCCACTAATAATCAAGGGATGGTCCTGGGCCGAGCCGGCACTTTTTGATGTACAGCCTTGGTCCTGACTCAGCGTGAAAACCTGAAAACTTACTTTCCAAATCAGATAAAACTTTTTTTTTTTTTTTTTTTTTTTTTTTTGGGATTAAGAGAGGGAAATAGTCCCAAAAGCTCAGATGAGAAATTGTCAGTCCAACAACAATAATTAGGAATTCCTGCAACAAAAACCGCAAATCACGTGATGTGTATAAACTATAAAATGATGAAACCAGAAATGATGATACTGTGACACAGGCATCCAACATATGCAGTTTTATTGGAGTGGAGGAAGCTTTGTCCTTGATTAAAGATTTCAATCTTCTGCAGATTTTTCTTTTCTCGTCTTCATTAACATTATTTATCTTGATAAAATAAA
Source organism: Jatropha podagrica (assembly GCA_947857235.1). Classification (NCBI taxonomy): domain Eukaryota; kingdom Viridiplantae; phylum Streptophyta; class Magnoliopsida; order Malpighiales; family Euphorbiaceae; genus Jatropha; species Jatropha podagrica. The sequence continues at coordinate 31,984 of CANUEP010020437.1, forward strand.
TGATGAGTAGTGATTATTCATTTTGCCTGAATTTTACTTTATCAATCTCTATAATAAAATCAATTATCAGTTATACGAGGGTTAATTGATTTTCATGCAAGGCACCATGTATTGATGAAATAAAAAATATTATTCTTTTACGGGGTGAGTAACTGTAGCAACTGTGGAGTTATGAGCCAATGAGAAACAATAAAAAATGGTGTCAGCTTTCGATTTCAAAGTGCAAAATAAATGTCGTCGTTTACAGATGAATGAGACGAGAGAAGCACAAAGAAAGGAGAAGAACATGAATGCATGCTTTTGCATGTGGCTTCATACCAGAGCAGCACATGATGACATGAGTACTGAGCAATTAACATGCTCTTCAGTCAAATCTGGTCCCATCTCTTTTTCCACGTAATCTACAATTTTTAATTCTCCCTTTTCTTTTTTTCTTTTTTTTTTTTAAAAAAAATCCTTTATCCAAATCCAAATTATTTATCCATTTCAATTATTATTCCAATATATATATATATATCCATTTCAATAATATGCATATATCCCTGACCTTTGGCCACATTTGTTTATTGCTTCTTTCCATTCTCTTGCTTCTCTGTGTGCTTCGAATTCATTATTACTAAACTGCTTGCTTTTAGCAACATGGATTGGATCCTCTTTGCTCCTCTTTATTTGTTCATTAGCAGCAACTCTATGTATATAAATTTAGCCTTTTGGATCAATACACCGTCTAATGATGCTGTGCTGTGCAGTATATGCAATGCCAAAAAGTCCAATCATTCAAAATACATACTGTTGGAAAAGAAAATGCTCTCTCACATGCATTTAAACCACTTACCGTATCTTTTATAATTTTCCTTATTGACACGAATTAAGATTCATAATCACTATTTACTTTGTTAAGTTAATCGAGTTTTTCACTTTACTTTCATAAATCTATCATACACATGATTTGAATGAATTTAAATTAATTTGCATTCGGACAATTATAAATATTAATTACATTTTTTATTACAATAACTCTAATATTATATTACTATATATTACCCTGGATTAATTCAAGGACCACAAAATACACGAAGGAACAAACAAGCAATTGATTTTGCATTATGGGAAGCAGTTGTTAGAGGATTAGTACCAAAAATTTTTTGGCTTTTCCTATCTCTTGATTCGACTTGCTCCATCTTCCAACTGCTTCTTCTGCATGGGTCTTCATTGACTCTTTTGTGACTCGCTAATCTTACTAAAAACTCCTCAGATTTTCCCTATCAATCCCATGTTTGTGTTGGCCACCTTTCTCCGACAAAAATTCTGTGTTCAAACATTCATCAACTCCATGGCATGTTTATGCTCATTACCTTTTGTCTGACAGTTATAACTTCTTTCTTTTTCAATCTTTGTTCCAAGTTAGTGGGAAAACAGTTAAGAATTACTGATTAGTTTAGTGTATAATATTACATGTTAGTCACTTGTTTTAGTTAAACAAGTACTACTCATAGTAATTTAATTTTCTGTATGTGAGGATAAACATGCCTCTCCATGTGGACTCAAGGCTTTGGAACTGAGAAGTGAGAAATGCTTGTATCAAAAAACACAATTTTTTTACTCAAATTTATTGTCAACAGTGAGCTAGAACCGTCCGATCAATTCTACGATCAGCACCATTTATTACGCTTGATGCTCAGCATATCGTGCAGGGATAATATGATGATTGTCACATCTTTTTCATTGAACTATTGAAGTAACTTCAACTGGTTCCATACTATACTGCCACTGACTCCTATCTTGCAAGAATTGTTATCTGAGCACCAGTTACTGAATCAAAATTTCCATGTGACTATCTTTCTTTGGTCATTAATGCCCTCATTGTCCTTGATTTGTGGGAAATTGACATTACCTAATTTTAGAGGGGACTCAAAGTAAAAACCTAAAAATTGCTGTTTAAGCAAACTATTAAACTAATACAAATTCAATTATACGAGGAAAAAGGGTTTGAAGCTGGACCAGCCTTGCCATTCTGGCTAAGCATCATTTACCTTATATGATAAATTTGACACATAAACATTTGAGTTTGCATTTCTCTTTATAGCTCTGAGACAATTTCAGAATAGCTAAACCTCGTTTATTTTTTATTTTTATATTTAAATTGTAATTTGAGAATGATTTCAATTTCACCAATCATATTCATTGGTAGCCGCAGCTATTAATTATGATGGCGACAAACATACCATTTGGTGAATTAATTAGAAGTAAAAAAGAAAATCCACTAATTAAGGCTAAAAATAAATGTAAAGAAAGAGGATTAAATTTGTTTTAACTAATGAGTAGTAGACGTTAACAGAAGAAAGCAAGCAGCTTTTGCTTTATAAATACACAGAAAGGAAGGTCTCTGTTCTCCCACTGCGGCTTGCAGGTTGGTTGATTGTTGGTTGGTTTGGGTTGTTTTTACTTTGGGAAGACCAAAATGGCTTTCTTCTTCTCTCTTTCCCATTTTACACTGCTTCTTCTCCTCCTCCTCTGTTCTTCTTTGTTTCTCTGCCATGGCTTCCCCGTCCACCAGCACAACCCACTTCACCATCACCACCATCCTCGTTTTGCCAGTCACAATTACAGAGATGCCCTCACCAAATCAATCCTCTTTTTTGAGGGCCAGAGGTCAGGCAGGCTCCCTTCAAACCAGAGGATGACTTGGAGGAGAAACTCTGGCCTTTCAGATGGCTCAGCCATGCATGTATATACATTAACTTGAAATCTCTCTTTTTTATGTTTCTTTTCCTTTTTCTTTTTGGATTTAGTTGATTTGGGTTTGGAAATGAAAATGCAGGTGGATTTGGTAGGTGGGTACTATGATGCAGGGGACAATGTGAAGTTCGGTTTCCCAATGGCTTTCACTACTACAATGCTCTCATGGAGTGTGATTGAATTTGGTGGGCTTATGAAAGGAGAGTTGCAGAACGCTAAAGAAGCCATTCGTTGGGCTACTGATTACCTTCTCAAAGCTACTGCACATCCAGACACCATTTACGTTCAGGTTTGCATTCTTAACTTTTGGATTTCTAGAAAATGGAATTTTATGCTCTGTTTTTGTGTTTCTTGAATAGGTTAAAGAAGTGTCTTTCTTTTATCTTTTTAACGTTATGGATTTTTGTTGCAGGTTGGTGATGCTAACAAGGACCATGCTTGTTGGGAAAGACCAGAAGATATGGATACCCCAAGAAGTGTCTTCAAAATAGACAGGAATTCTCCTGGTTCTGAAGTTGCTGCTGAAACTGCTGCAGCTCTGGCTGCTGCTTCTCTGGTGTTTAAGAAGAATGACCCAACTTACTCCAAGCTCTTGATCAGGAGGGCAATCAGGGTACTAATCTCTAGTCAAACTCTATTATTTTGAATTTAAAGTACTAATTTCTGTTTTAATCTTTCTGTAGGTGTTCCAATTTGCAGACAAGTACAGAGGAGCATACAGCAATGGACTAAGGAAATATGTTTGTCCTTTCTATTGTTCCTATTCTGGTTATGAGGTGAATCTAACTACCTACAAATATTATCACTAAGCATTGCTTAATTTCGTGAGATTTGGGGTTTAATAAGCTTAATCTTTGGTTATCTTAATAAATGGTAGGATGAACTGTTATGGGGAGCTGCTTGGTTGCACAGGGCTACTAAGAACCCAGCTTACCTTAACTACATTCAAGTTAATGGACAAACTCTCGGAGCTGCAGAATTTGACAACACCTTTGGTTGGGACAACAAACATGTCGGAGCAAGAATTCTTCTCTCCAAGGTAAATTTTTTAACAATTTTTTCATTGTTTATATTTGTTCAAATAGTTTCTTGACGGTTAATTAATAGCGCAAGGCACGCTCTTTTTTATTTCAGGCATTTCTTGTTCAAAAAGTGCAGTCTCTCCATGACTATAAAGACCATGCAGATAATTTTATCTGTTCCCTTATTCCAGGGGCCCCATTCTCTTCAGCCCAATACACTCCAGGTCCCTCGACTATCTCTAAACTCTATTTTCTACCCTATGTTTCATATTTGTCGGTTTTTTTTAACGGCTAGTTTTGGGTTTTTCTGGTAATGATAATCAGGTGGGCTTCTGTTCAAGATGAGCGACAGTAACATGCAATATGTCACTTCCACTTCATTTTTGCTCTTAACCTATTCCAAGTACTTGATCTCTGCTCGTAAGGTTGTTAACTGTGGTGGAACCGTTGTTACTCCAAATAGGTTAAGAAACATTGCCAAGAAACAGGTACAAGAAATAAAACAAACCCTAATTGATTAAAAAAAATCGGCCTTTTAGTACAAAATTTCATAATATTTATCATTTTTTGTTGCTTTGAACTGCTGAATTTTGTTATTAGGTGGACTACCTGCTAGGAGACAACCCGTTGAAAATGTCCTACATGGTGGGATATGGTCCGAGATACCCACAGAGGATACACCACAGGGGATCATCTTTACCGTCGATTGCAGTACACCCAGCCAAGATCCAGTGCTCAGCAGGATTCAGTGTGATGAACTCACAATCCCCAAATCCGAACATTCTTGTGGGTGCAGTAATAGGTGGACCAGACCAGCATGATAGGTTCCCAGATGAAAGATCAGACTATGAGCAGTCAGAGCCAGCCACTTATATTAATGCACCGTTAGTGGGAGGATTGGCTTATCTTGCCCACTCATTTGGCCAGCTCTAATTAAATTCCCAACTCGGTGGATTAAGCGTTGGGTTTCTCTAGTAATTTTTAGTATTTTGTTTTCTTTTTTTTATAATGTGTTCCAAATATTTTAGCTGGATGCGAGCCCCAATGGTTATAGGGTTGGGAGACCTAAGGCTTGAGCCCCCCAAACCATGAAGATGAGGCACATTGGTCAAAAGAAGGAGATTATTACCCTTGTTTATTTTTTGAATTTCACATATTATTGTTAATTTAACAGCCTTAACCTATGGTGTGAGTGCAAGTGTCGTGCCAAGAATGGTGTTTATGTATGTGTAAAATATATGGCTAGTTGAAGCTTTTCACTGTGTTATTCCGTTTTGAAACTTGTGATCTCTTTGGAATTACACCGTAATATAGTCTGTTGAAGTTTAAAAAGAAGAAGAAGAAGAAGAAGATTGAAATCGTTTGACCACTTCGACCAACTCATTGTTTGGTTTCTTTATCATGAAATTGAAAGGAAAAGTGTTTTATTAGAGTTCTATTTAGTTGACAAAATAATAAAATAAAAGAAATGTTTAATGACTCAATCATTCACTCTAAAAAATAGTTTGTAATAGTAACATATTAATTAAAAAAGCGTTAATAATAAAAAAAATAAAAATCTCGTCCAGAATTATAATTATATTTCAATCTTGTACCTAAACTGTCAAAGACTCATCGTAACTCTATATCCGTTGGATCATAATTATGATTGTTTCATTTTGTTTTTCTCTCTCTTAACTAGGGATAAAGAAGGGTTGGACCACTGAACTAAGAAGAGAGTTCATAGGAAATAGGATGTCTTCATCCCAGAAACCAACAACTAAACTACAATGAAACGAATTTAGATTATATCCATTATCCAGCAGTGTCAGTGGATAATGTCGTAAATGAATATTTTACCGTTGGTGTGAAGAACGAGTAATTGACCGTTGGAAGTGAACGAGGAGTCAGGAGAACTAAAGGCGATCAAGAAAGAAATTTTATAGAAAGAGAGACACGTGATACTGTTGGAGGTTTGTGGCCGAGGCTCTGGTCAAAAAAGCTGACCTGATATTTTAAAACTTTTCAGTCGTGTCAGTAACTGTGACTTTGGCTTGGCTTGGTTTGCTTTGACTTTGACAAGGGTCCGTTTAAAGAAGGCTCCAGAGTCCCAATTCCAGACCGGACATTAGTACATGAACCCTACCACCCAGAGCACAACTTATTCGACAACCCATCATTATTAGATCACAAAAACATTCTAATTTCAATAATTTATGTTAGACTCATTGGTGACAGCTATTATTTATCATGTTAGCTTTTAAATTTATGCACTTCGAACAAGAAAGCTCATTGCAGATAACATGGATAATGGACTTATAGCATAGCACAATGGCATGTTACACCTTATATAAGAAAGCTCAAGTTGCTCTCCAACTTGAGTAAAGCAGCAAAATTTAGTTACGAAAGCAAGGATGCGTTATTTTCCTCCAAAGGTTCTGCTTTACTTGAGAAAGCTTCATGCGTAGATTTTCGTGTATAAATGACAGGCACAACAATGGAAATTTATTTACATACTACTGCCATTGAGTGTGAAGTTGCTGTCTCTGGTTCATACTTCATAGGATAAACAGTTGGATGAGCAAATCCCGCGGCTTAATGTTGGTCATCAATTGCCAACGGAACGGTTTTCGTCTGAAACAAAAAACATAAAAGGATTCTGAAAAAACATTCAAACAGTACAAAACATTTATACAATATCATCAGATGTCACTGTGTGAGTGTGCACACACTTGTGCCCGTACTATATTTATCTTATATCGATTGCCGATTAGTTTCAGACACAGATTTCATGTCACAATGTAGAAGGTAATACTAAGCTAATAGCACTGCATTGAATAACAGAAATAGCATCAGGTCAAGTACTCACCAAATCTCGGAACTTCAGAATGTAGAACATCTCAAGATATCTTCGGGTCTCAAGCCTGTCAAGCTTGGAAACATACTTCCAGAAACTATAAACCCCAGCCAATGTCAATAGCCTCTCAGAATAAATCTTCCACGTGTACCTATTCAAAGATCTGAGTGAGCCTCACAAAACCAGCAGAAGATAAATCTCGAGTTATTATATAGATGCTAACCTTTCATAAATCCTCTGCAGCCCTCCATCAGAGATTTTATTCCAGTGGCTTGGATCTTCCTTGCACTTCTGAAAGAAATTTGCCATTAGTGCAGAGGCCTGATCAGGGTGATATGGATCAATGTGGAATCCTGATATACCATGCTCAATAATCTCAGCAGGACCACCATGGCAAGTGGCGAATGTTGGGAGGCCACAAGTCATGGCCTCCACAACAGTCAGCCCAAAAGCTTCATAAAATGCAGGCTGCACAGAGAAAGGAAAAACAAGAAGAATTAAAGGCATTAAGTGCTTTACAAATCTTCAGTGTGATAGCAAATTACAATAAAATCATGTACCTGGACAAAAACTCCTTTTGTGTCAGCTATGTAACGATAGAGTTCACCATTACGTGCTCGATTTGTTTGGGCTGTTATCCATCGAAATTGCCCATCCAAGTTGTACTTTTTCACAAGTTCATGCATCTTCTCAATTTCAGCAATTTCTTCCCTGTCTTTGGATTTGTTCACATCAATGTAACCAGCCACCACAACAAGGTTCGCCAGCTCCCTCAGTTTGGTATTCTTACCATACATCTCCACCAACCCAGTTATGTTTTTTACCCGATCCAGCCTAGCCATCGAAAAAATTAATGGCTTTGACTTATCTTTCAGAGTACCTCTGCAAAGATATTAAGGAAATATCAGATTGATAAACTGTATCCTAGAGATTTGATGTCTATTCCAGATTTCCAACAATATTCTTAGATATGGTGATTGAAACTTATCGGCAACTCAAATTCTTACAATTAGAAACAATATTGTAATATCAATCAAAATGGTCATTTGCTAGCTAATATGTATCATAAACATTAATCTATGGGGTATTCAAACTATAGAATAAATAAGAGACTCACATCCACTCATCAGTCTGCTCAGGATCATACAGCATCTTCTCTATGGAACCATGTAGGGCTGTAAGCCTCTTTTGCTTTTCAGAATATGAGAAGTAAATGGACATATCCGCCCCAGGAGAGACAATATTGAACTTGGGATCAAAGACATCAATTCCATGAACAACTCGATATAATCCGGGGAGAGTGAAAGCAGTGTGGCTTTCATACTGACCAACAGTATTCTTCCTGTGGAAAGAGCATGCAAGTTAAGCAGTTGATATAAAAAGCATTACTTTGCACGAGCAATTTCATCAAGTTCAATTTCCAGATGCATCTCAATGTATATTTCTTACAAGGAAGGCAGACCTTATGATAAATGAGTACCACAGTCTTGCACAAGACAGCATAATGATCACTAATCCAAGGGGGCCCTATTAATGGATTATAACCATACTGAATCGAGAGTACAAAAATAGAAGGGCTTTCACAGATTCTGTAACTTTCAAGTGCATCTAAAAATATTACAGTATATTACCACAAATGTTGGTTGACCAAAGGCTCAAAGAGTAAAATTTCTAATGCAAAAATAAGATCAAGTTAACATCGGAGACCTCCAATATACCCCTGCACCCCTAGCACAAGCAAACAGATAACAACATAAAAATCATACAGCATTTGGAACCCCATGACTATCATCCATGAAGTGCAAGTTATCAGAACATCACTTCATGGCACACTCTTCCTACTCTTCCACTTTTATTCTTTTGCTATTCTTTTAAAGATAGTCAATAGTTCACAAACTACAGCCTCAATACCTTTGGTTTTTCTAGCATTATTTTCACATCGAAAAACTAAAACATTTTATAATAAAATCGGATCTATAATAGTCATCATGCCTGATATTATAAAAATTGTACAAAAACTACAAATTAAAAGTAAGAGGAGAGCAAACTTACGTTCCTGCAATCTCTTGGTAAGTACTAGTAATTATAAAATCTGCATTGTTCATGGCTAATATGTCAGCAGTAAATTGACAAGAGAAGTGATATTTATCATCAAATTTTTTCCAATATATATCTGAATCTGGATATTTTGTTTTCTCCAAGGCATGCGCGATGGTACACTGCACATCCAAAAGTTGAAAAAATATAAATCTTCCCCGAACCTGAAACTTGCATAGGAGCAATATCAATAACAAGCCCTAACCTGCGTAACACCCATTTTATAGGCCAATAAAGATGCAACAAGGTTCCCATCACTGTAGTTCCCTATTATAAAATCAGGAATGCCCTGTAACTCGGCTACAATTTCACTTGCCACATCCTGAAAGGTTTGAAGCACAAGTTCAGCGTGAAAAAAGAAAACCAATAAATATAAAATAATTTTAGCTTTATATTTAATCTAAATTAATGATAGAGAGCTAAAACAAATAATAAAAGCTTGAGTTAATGGTGTAATGTAGAAGACTTTTTAAATAGTAAGTAGCATGACAAAGATAAAGGAACACCAGCAGCCAGTAGTAGCAGGTCTTTCAAAAGGTGACACTAATTAAATTTTTATCATCTTCCCATTTAGTCCACACAAAATATTTGGTAACATATGTAGTGATTATCATGGTAATTATAAGAGAACGGTTCTATGTGGACAGAAAGGCATAAGAGGCAGTGACAACTTTATGTTGTTAAGGATATAATTAATGGAACTAAATGCTAATAATGGTAAATTCATTTGAGGTTTTAGCTAAGTTTTAGTGTACTTTGACAAGCTCAGACACAACTACCGTAGACACCACTGATGGAGAAGCTCTCTTACGTTGAAAAATTTGCAGAAACTTATGGTTTAGCTGATAAGAAGAGCAAGATCTAATAGTATCTAGTCTGAATTGCTGACTCCCCTGTCCCATTGCTTTGGCCAACCATAAGTACCATCAAGAGCAGTTTTAGTCATCCCTATATTCTTAAAAAAAGAGTTTTTAGATGCTGATAGATGTAAAAGAACAGTAAAAATTATTGCTATTATAGTCATTATTTTTCATCAGAAGTTCTAAAACTGTTGCTTGTACACATGATCCAACCCATACAATTAATATGCATCGCCAGTAATAATTAGACACTCAAACATGAACTTATGTCGTACCTCGGCAAAGTTCTCCAGATAAGGCCACACATCAAATCTTGAGATCCATTTTCGAAGAATTCCTTTATCTGATCTGAAAGGAACTCTCAGAATATGCGTGTATTCTGTTCCACTGACTCTTTCCAACCTCTGGTTGCATGTGGTCCCTTTTGCATCAGGTATTAATCTGGTCACCTTGAAGAACGAATGAAAAATGCATTTTAGGGAGAAGCAATTGACAATGATCAAAGTTGTTAAAATTGAAGAAACTGGCCTAAGAGAAGAATAAATATACTCACAATAAGTATCCTAGGCTTGAAATCCAGGCCTTGTTTCTGTATTCTAAGAAGCATTTCACTCTCTAGGGCACGTACTTGATCTAGTATATAAACAACCTGCAAATTAATTTGAAAATATTTATTAAAAGAAGTGTTAAAAGACTACTGCAGGCCAAAGAGGTTGTTAACAAAATATCCCTGTTTAGTGTTTACAGTATTCCGTTAGTATTTTGGGTCACAAGAAACGAAAAATGAAAAGCACCTGCCCACCAGTGTCAGGCAAACCTAGAACATTTGCTTGCCCAAAGTATCCATGTGGAGACAAAATAACAACATTAAACACCATCGGTATTCTCCCAAGGAAGGTTTCTAAAGTTGACGGATCAGGAGCTTGCAAGATGTCCAAGAGAAGATGCATTGTCTCCAGTACACGCGCTGCAGTATCCCCCCAACCTCTCTCAAAACCCAATCCTTGTAATCTAAAATCAAATTAAAAGTGAGAAACATGGAACACAAAAGAATAGTGTTCTGTAACCGTACCACATTTTAACCTTCAAGAGACCAGAAGTTCTATGCAAAGAAACTTACGCATACTCAAACTCAGAATATGGTGCATCAGGTGGAAGCTTAGAAATATATTCTTCTGCCTTAACAAGGGCAGATTGAAGTCTTGATATGCTCTGTATCCGATCATTCAACATCAAGGGCTGCAAAATAATCCAATTCAATCATTCAACCCCAAATACCATTTCAATCATCTCTCTTCCAAATATGCAAAATTTTGCCCTTCCAGTGGAAAAAAGATAAAAAAAAAAATCTAAATTTGCAGTTGTAGTCAAGGCTTCATAAGTTCATAAGTCTAACAAGGTTGAATTGAATTTTTACAAATGAAAACACTCCAAAAACTTAGTTGCCTTCACGAAAACTTACATGCCCTTTATATTTGTGTGCTCGAAGGAAATTATTTAAAGGCTCCAGACAATCCTTGTTCCTAAACATGATTGAAGAGAGATGGCGATTGAGGAATTGAACACCGTTGCCAATCGATGAAGACCGGTTGGGGCGAGGAACATCAGCATTGAATGGCTCAAAATCAAGCTCAAGTACATAGGGATCGTTGGACCTAAAGAAACATTTGGTAAATAACAAAAAGTAATCTAAATAAAGAATCAAAGGGTTAATCGCTACTATACATATTAGTGGATAACGAGAAAAATTTCAAGGAAGAGCGGAGTTGCTTACGGCCCGTCTACAAGTTCTTCTTTGAAGCGAAGATATTCAGAAACACTCAATTGCTCCACACTAAGTTGAAAGACATTGACGCGGACATATTCCCAGACACCAGGCCTTGGACGAATGGCTATTGCCACAAATGGAGGGACAACTATAGCTTCCTATCACCAACATACCAGTAAGACCAAGATCAAGATATGACATAATTCGCAAAAAACGTAAAGGCCACAGTTGTTGGGTTTAATACACAAAATCATAGAAAAGCATCAGATTTAAGTGGTAAAATCCAGGAGTGCTAAAATGCATTTTTCTTCAGTAAAACAAAATAAAAAAAAGTAATTAAAGCAAGTTCTGGCCTTTCTGGGCATATAACTATAACCTTGGCAGGGATAATAAAATATAAAAAGCTATTCTGCCATGCTTTTTGTTAATTCAAATAAATAAATACATAAATAGGCGATTATGAATACATACGCAATTGAGGGAATGTGACATCATAAATTATCCTGTGAACAATGCAGGGTCATATTTAAAACATAACTATCAGTTGCAAAAAGTTTAGCGATCCGATTCTCAATTTCTCAGGAAGTAAAAAAAAAGCTTCTTTTCTTCTTTTACCCTTCTTTTCCCGCCAATCTCAAGGCATCCAGCTTCTATCTATGATTATCGATTGATCATGATTTTTTTGTATATTTACAAAGAAAGTTCAACTAAAACTCACTTGAGCAGATTTAAGTGCTTCGCCAAAGGGACCATCTCTTAGCCCCAGCCTTGTTCCGTCCTCGCCCACAACACTATCCAGTTCATCGATCAAAGTGTGGGGCTGCAAAATTCCTTTCCCTTGATCCACATACCTTCAAATCCCAAAATAACCATCAGTGGTAAATGAAAACTCCTGCTCTACTTCTACTTAAATTCACTTCAATCTCACAACTAATACACTGAATAGACAGCAGTTCAATAATGCCAAAAAAGAAAATCTGTCTTCAAGAACCAAACAGGGGAAAAAAAGGAACAGAGCAAGAAACCTGCAGAGAAGAGAAACAAGTTCATTTCGGTGAGCAGAGAGAGTATCTTCCACGCGCTCTCTCATGCTAGGGATTCGGCCTAACTTGGGATTAGCCATGATCAACTTTCAACAAAAAAAAAAAAAATAACAAGAAAAGAAACTGTTATTTGCTTTGTCTTGGGCAAGTGAACTTTCTGGTGTTATCGAATGGTAGAGAAAGAAGGGAAATTGGTGATTACCCGTTGGGGGAAAGTGGCAAATTTATAGGAAAAGGAAAAACTGAGTACGATAATTGCGTGTCTGAAGTTTTGAAGTGTTGGAAAGCGACTATAGGAAAAGCGAAGCGACAAAAGCTTTGATAATTATTTTTAGGAAGTGGCAGCCCTTGCCCTTTCCCTGCCCTGCCCTGCCCTGCCCTGCACCAGGAGATGGAAAAACCAGGGACTCCAACGCCCAATACTCAGCTGCGGTTTTGTTTTGTGAGCATTTTTAGCTTTTTATGGCCTTCTTTATTGCAAATTTGCAATCAAAATTAGATCACCAATTATCCTGAAGCAAAGTTACGATCTTTCAACAGAAGAATTAATTGTAGGAAAGGAACAATTTTTTTATGTGCAGGTTGTTGTTTAGTATGGTTAATCTATTATTATTATGGATAAATGGAGTATGTGCAGGAGGACGCGTGTCTGTTTCGAACCAATAGCTGGTTGCCAAATTATTATTATTTTTTTTTCTCAGGAATTTTATATTGAAGCTAATGTCAGCACTTGAGAAGGACAGAAAGCCGCTGCGCATTGTCAATATAAATACACTGTTTAGGATAAACCCAGGGAAAAATGTGAATTAATATTTATTTTCGTGGCTCAGTCTGCATTTTTTAAATACATTAAAAAATATGGTGTAATTACTATGTCGTCCCTAAGTTTCTTTTCAATATAGTTGCATTATTCTTTCTTTTCCAGCTCTTTTGAAACTGTTCTCTTTGGATGCTTTTGGAGTGGTTTTGTCCGCTGTTCTTTCAAGTTGATTACATTTTCAATTACAAATATTCCATTGGATCATTCCTTCCTTCTTCTTTATGAAGCAGTTTTCCTTGTCTATAATCCAAAAAGCCATCGATGGATGACAATGGACCAGCCACAGGAGAGTAAAGATAAAAATTGTTTTCCTAATAAAATATTCTGTTCTTATCTAAATTAGGGGCCCATCTACTCGTTGTTTCTAGAACCTCATTCCCTTTATCCCTTTGGCTATCATTTTAGAATTTTACTTCCTCGTCCTAAGTCAAGCCATACATACCCATTGAACATGCTACAAATTAGAATAATAATGGATGTGCAAAGCCACACAGCGAAACAGATATCATTCTATGTTCAAAATGTTACGAGAAAATGTGGAGCGGTTCATGCTCTCCATGGAACAAAAGTGAAAACCGGATATAGTGTGTTTGGTCTAAGCTTTTGCCTAATGGGCTGAGATTTTTAAAGTTATCCGATTAATAATCAGAAAATTCTTTCGTTTCATATGTACGGATAACGGATATCTTTTATACTATATTCCTGCTTTCTTAATGCTTATCCATGTTGTTGATAGGTAGTCCAAGAATCTGGTTAAATCATTACATATTGAAATTCCTTTAAAAAAATAATTTTAAGGCAACATTATTTACTCATTAATTGGGTTATTTGGCACTTGCCTGCACAATACACAGTTTAGATGTTGAAGTTTGGTAGTTTTATGTGCTCTTGACTTAGACTCAGAATCATGAAAATAGAACCCATGTATAATTTTGGCCTTGTATGGGGAGTGGTTCAGCCCTTCATTTCTTCTTAATTAATGAGGAGGTGAACGGTAGCCAAGGAGGAGAAATGACGTGGGTTTTCCATCTATGATAGACTAAATTATAATGCTAAATTTAAACAATGCATCGAAGAAAAAGGAGGAGGACCAAGTGTATTTTCTGTTAGATTACTATAGATAGATTCAAAGAAGGTATAAATTCAAGAGATTTTGCAAACATATCAAAGTAAAAACAAATAAAAGTAATTATCTGGATACTTGAGTCACCATGGCCAGCGCAGGAACATTCAAGGTTAAGGCTATAATTGCGCTAGTCTTAACTTTGTTTTCTTGTGTGGCCAACGGTGCACTCAGCCACACCGCCGTGGG